>APFE030122793.1:29831-44020 GCA_000404065.3 Pinus taeda | reverse complement strand
TACATTTAAAAAAAAAAAAAAATACTTTTAAGAAAAGGGCATGGTGTAGAATTACCACTTTTTTAAATCAACATCAAAATCACTACCATTCTAAAACGCAATGTACATAAAAAAAAATTATAGTGCCAAAAACTATGCTCTAGAAAAAACATGTGTGTTATGCATCACCCATTTTCAAAATCGAGTCACTTTTTTGCTATCTCTACAAAACGGGTAACAGTATCAGTTCCCGTTTCAAAGTTTACGTTGTTCAAATATTAATTGGATTCCAAGTTGGATTCAAAAAAGACAAAATTTTGAATTTTAGATATTGAATTATGCTCCCGAACACAAGGTCGGCTCCAAGTCAATGCAGCCCCAAGATGTGACCATTCAAACCCCTTTTTATCACAATATAAAGGTCATTATGCCTCCTCCAAAACTACATTTGGATCACCATCTCTATCAGCTTCGTTCTCACGTGGAAACAAACAAAGGATGAAAATATAAGGAATAAGAAGGACAAATTCTTTGTTCCAGGGAGGGCCAAAATTTCAAGAAGGCAAATTTTGTTTCTATTTGACCGGGTTTGACATGGGCTTGATTTGTTGGTAAATTGATTTGTTTTTTTACTCAAAAAGCTTGGATGTATTCCTTGTTGAATGGACAAATTTATCTAAGAAAGGTTGTTGGGTTTTCCCCTAGTTTGGGGTTTTCCCAGGGTAATTATGTGTCTCCTTTTGTTTACTTGTATCTTCATGTTCCTATTGTTTATATTATCGATTGTTGAAGATTTTCTGTGTAATTGCTTGATGTTGAATACGTGATGAATTAGTTAAATAAACATTGGAAGTAATTACCAATTAAAGGAAAACATGTAAAATTCAACATAGTATCAGAGGCTATGGTTAAAGAGCATCCTATAAGGTCAAAAATGAAGCTAAGTGAAGACTAAGATCTATTCCCTTGTTTATGACTGAGAAGAAGGATGGAAAAACCCTAAGATCTCTAGTCCAAATTTTTTACAAGCTTGTGTCAAAGGTAGAATGACCCCAACCCTTTTTAGGCCAAAATTTTAAAACTATTTGCAGAACTAGGCCACAGGTCTAGTAGTATCTAAAGTGCCTCAAAGCACCATTAGATCGAGAGTATGTTTCATAGTTTGCAAAGAAGAACAATGTATATCAAAGATCTGTCCAATATCATTCTTGGAGAAAATTTTATATAGGTTGAAAACATCCGTTTTTGCAATAGAACCGAAGCTTAACCTCAAAACCAATATAAAGGTCTAAGTTACCTTAGGAAGTTGCAAGAAAACCGAATAAATTAAGACTAATGATAAAGGCCCAAATTAACATAGTCTACATTATGTTTAGATGTCATCGGAGCATATCTTGTTTACAAGGATCAGGTCTAAGTCTATTGGATTAAAAGACCTCATAATTTGTCACTGAGAAGCCTCAAGGATGAAAGCAAAGGCAAGTTGTAATATTCTTATAACACGTTGAAGAAGTCGAATTATACCTCATTGAAAAGTAAATCATCTGAAGAAGTCGAATATTTAAATCATTTGAGAAGTCTATATAATGTTACCTTGAAGTTTGAAAGGATCTTTATGTATGCTTAATCTTTGAGCCCTAGAAGGCACTAATCATAAAAGAAGGTGGTAAGATCTATGGTGCATTGCAAGGAGCTGATATGGTATCTCTTTGAAGAAAGCAGCCCATAAAAATTTGACGAGATCTTTGTAATCATTTTCTTATTTGTAATTGATCTGATGTCTTAGTATTATTAACAAAGTGTGAATGTGTTTCATGAATACAATATTGTCTAATGCTAACTAACTTTGTTTTCCATGTGAATGATGGTCAAAAGGAGTATGAGGACCGAGAAGCCAGACACTCAAAGAGACCAGAAAAGCTATGAAGTATGCAGTCTTGAAAGATTTGTTATACAATATTGACTAATGTAAAAGACCTTGTGAGCACATCAAAATGAGTATGAGAACCGGGAAGCCGGAGATATGGGTTGCAATGAAGTCTATAAGATCAAGTCATATTCAAAATTTTTGTTTGAGATCAAGTTTCTTTGACAATATTCTTAAGGACCAAGTATGAGTCTAATTAAAAAGGTCTATAGTAAGACTTGTGTTAAAGGTTCTCCTTTAAACTATTGATCTCCAATTCAATAAAGTAATGCTACATCTGAGTGTATCATAAATAAGTCAAGGGACTGTAAAGTATCATTAAAGAAACCTTCAAGGATAATCACGAAAATTATAGGAGTCTCTTCACTCACAATTAGTCTCACTTATGATCTTCAATCATATGATAATATATTCTTAAGAACAACACCATATGATAGCATCATAATCTGGGCAAGATAAAACGAATGTTTGTAACTGACTTGTTTATTTTCTTGAAAGATGTTGCATTGTGTTTAGAAGCAGGTCCTGAAAAGATGCATTATATGTGAACGTTCAGGTAATCATTGTCACTAATATGCCTTTGAAGATATCTCACCTTGATGAAGAAAGTTAACATAGAGAGAAAAAGGGGTCAAGTCCCCTCGTAAGTTTGAAAACTAAAGTCATCATAATTTCTTATAATTGATACTGCTATGACAAAGGACAGGCTACCTGGGTTGAAAGGGTCAAGTTTTAGTTGAGAATACATAGTTGTACCAAGTATTATGTACTCTTAAGACATTCTCTTAAAGGCAAATTGAAAGATTTCCTAAGGCAAGTGAGTTTCTCTAGGAGACTAAATTTGGGCAGAATAAATCTCTTCCAACCTCAACTTGAAGTATCAAGGTTTGATCCAAAGAAGTAGATCAAGGATGATAGTAAGTTATACAAACATACACTTGGATAATGTTTTGACATGGAAAAGTAATAATAGTGACTTGACAATCAAAGTGACCAAGAAGTCAAGTCACCTGTGGATGAAATTTTCTTGAGCTAAGAGTTAGATGGTGGCCTCATTGGAACACTTAATGTTCCATTATTCATTGTGAAGTATATTGAAATTATATCCAAAGCATAAGTTGTGCTAGGGTACCATTATTTGACTGAAGATATCATCAAGTTTGGAAGAATTGAAGAGTGTTCCTTGTTGTCTCTAATACAATTACTCCGTCTAAAGGGAATTGAGCGTTGATTTTTGGAGGCATCAGATGTTCTCTAAGCCTCAAAATTTGCAGGGAGGCTAGGACACATGTATTCCAGAATACCCAGAATCGTTTTGGGAAATTCCACCTGGAGACAGTTTTATTAAAATAATTAGTTATTTTTAATGGATGCCTAAGTATAAACTTAGGAAAATAAAATAATTAAAGGGTATTAATAAAATTGGGTGTGAATCTTCTAGAAGAAGACAGAGATCAAGTCAATATGACCTGAGCCATTTCTTAGAATTCAATTTGGGTCGTTCATTACTCAACGAGAAGATTATAAGAAGGACTTCTATGGGCATTTGGAAGACACATTGGGTGAGAGATCGGAGATCGATTTTCTCAAGAGAGCAGCGCAGCAGTTGCCAGAGAAGGTGATCAAGGAGATTTCTTGCAGTGAGGGGAGGGATAATTTTCTAGAGGATGTTTTCCTGATCCAGAGAGGGCAAAGAATAGTCTGGAGAGGCAGCATTGGGCCATGTAGAGGTAGCATAGAGCTACGTTGTGGCAGCGCAGAGCTTTAGAAGGAGTTCGTATTTCTACTGGGGAATAGTCAAGATTTAGTGTCGGAGCTGGGGTGTGAGACTGGGAGGCCAAAGGGTCGAAGTTTCCAATGACTAGAGGATCGAGAGGAGGTGCAGTGTAGTTTCAATAGTAGTGACGCAGTACTGTGTAGAGACTACGTAGAGACAATGCAGAGGCTCATCTCCAACATAGATCAATGTTGAGTTTCCAAGTGACAGGGTGAGATAATCTCACTATCTTTTTGTCTAGTTAGATCTCTATATAGGATTTCCAGTTTGGGCATTCGAAGAATTGTACTGGGAAATTACTGCATAATAATACAAACCCTCAGTTGCTGCACTAGTTTTCCCACATTGGATTTTTCCGGGGACATTTGTCCAAAAACAACGGTGTCTCTTGTGTGTGTTATTTCCTTCTTGCTCAGTTATTATTTCTGCATATTATTTAAGTTGTGAAGGCTGCAGTTATATTTATTTCGATGTTTACCATATAACACTGTAAATAACTTAATTAAGTAGGAGAAATATAATCAGTTGTTGCAGTAGGGATTTGGGTCACTAGATTTTCACATGGTATCAGAGCGCAGGTGAAGCAAGAGAATAGACCGGAAGAGCCCAACGTTGAAGAGAAGGAGGGAGATCAAAGTGTTGTGTAAATAGCAGATCGAATCCCTAAAGGGATTGCGTAGTCCAGGCTAGGAGGGAAAGATTCTCGAGGAAAATATCTCTATGAGTGAGTTGACAGAGAGGTAAGATTTCCAGCTTGTAATTTGTCAGTGGCAGAGGGAGTAGCGCAACAACAGATTCAACGTTGAGTTATCTTCAAGTGGGACACAATTTTTTACAGCAGGTGCTAGGGCAGAAAAACACCAGAAGAAGGATGAAGACACTTTTTGAGGTAATTTTTTCGTCAGTGAATTATGAGCCAAGGAATTTTATTTCTCAATTGTTGAGAAGCAGCGGCGAGGAGCAGATCTACTAACTACGGCAGGGAGTGTGTAGGCCAGCCTAGCAGTTGCGCAGAGGAGAGAGGGGGTAGTTCGACATTTTGTTGGTATAGATGGCAGCTAATGGGCTGAGAGATCAAGATCGGTTGGACGGAGCATCCGACTGTGTGATCTGGAAAGCTAGGATCTTTTGCCTTCTAGATGAGCATAATCTCAAAGCCTATGTCGATAATGTGGTAGCCGAACATGTAGATGCGGATCCACTTAAGAAGTACAAGGCTGAAATGGCTAAGGCCAAGTCGTTGATCCTCGATGGAGTGAGGGATCACGTTGTATGTCACATCGCTGGCAAAGGGAAAACCAAAGAGATGTGGAATGCCTTGGCTACGTTGTATCAGGGATCTTTCGAGCGACGAGAGATGTACTTCAAGGAGAAAATGAGATCCATGAGGATGCAGAAGGGGGAACACATTTATCCATTCTTATCGAAGCTTCAAGAGGTCTGAGACTCGCTGGCAGCGATAGAAACAGTGCCTCAACCTACCTAGATGGTGAGGTTGGCCCTGAATTCAGTCTCAGAAGAATGGCAAGTGTTTGTCTAGAGTATCCTGGGCAGAGAGAGATTGTCGGATTGGGAAGGGATGTGGGTCGCTCTTTAGGAGAAAGAGATGAGGCGAGATTGAATCAAGTGCAAAATTGATAACAACAATAGCAGTGGGACAAAGCCCAAGGAGGAAGAAGAGAATGTAGCCCCCGCATCAAAGGGGCAACAGAAGTAGTAGAGATGCCATAAGGACGTCTCAAAGATCAAATGTTTTTGGTGTGGTGAATTTGGACACTACGCTACACAGTGTCCTCCCAAGAAGAAGGACAAGGACGAGAAACATGATCCATAGGCTGCAACAACAAAGATCGAGGAGTAGGAGTTTTCCATGATCGCCCCAATACCTCTAGGGGAAAGGTGGTGTGATCTAATACTGTAGTTTGAAATAACTGTAGATGGCAGGGTCCATTGAGGAGTCCACCTCATGGATCAATACCTTGCTACATGAGCCCATATCAGAAGTAGCTGGATGGACCAGTGTTAGTTGGTCCAGAGGAATGTAAGAGTAACAGTTGTAGTGGCTAGGAGCGCCAGAGACTGAGCAACGCAGAGCATAGTTGGCAACAGTGCAAAGTCAGCAGCAACGCAGAGACTTCAGACGGCCAGCGTAGAGACTAACAAAAGTCAAAACTCTAGCAACATATGGATCATGCTAAACACCTTTGGTTCAATATTTTGGATGTTTTTATGTTGCAACAACAGTAGAGTTGTAGTGCAGATGCAATTGGCAGCAACATGCAGAGTCAACAACAACACAGATGCAACATTTGTGTAGTATTTGGTGGACACTGATGTCAAACATCAACAACGCGGAGGAAGATGTTATAGAGTTAGGGTGATGTTTCAACAAGTTGCATTATAAGAGCACATTCCTTGCTAAGAGGGAGTGTTTATTTCTGGTAGCATCGGATGTGCTCTAAGCCTAAAATTTTGCAGGGAGGCTAGGACACATGTATTCTAGGGAGGCTAGGACACATGTATTCTAGAATACGAAAAGGTCGTTTTGGAAAATTCCACCTAGAGACAATTTTATTAAAATAATTAATTCTTTTTAATAGATGCCTAAGTATAAACTTAGGAAATTAAAATAATTAAATGGTATTAATAAATCTGGGTGTGAATCTTCTAGAAGAAGAAGGAGGTCGAGTCAATATGATCTGAGCCATTGATTAGAATTTAATCTGGGTCGTTGATTACTCAACGAGAATATTATAAGAATGACTTTGATGGGCAGTAGGAAGACACATTGGGTGAGAGATCATAGATCGATTTTCTCAAGAGAGCAGTGCAATAGTTGCCAGAGAAGGTGATCAAGGAGATTTCTTGCAGTGAAGGGGAGGGATAATTTTGCGGAGGAATTTTTCTTGATCCAGAGAGTGCAAGGCATAGAGTAGTCCGGAGAGGCAGCATCGGGACATGCAGAGGCAAGTTAGAGCTAGGTTGTGGCACCGTAGAGCTTCAGAGGGAGTCTGTATTTCTATTGGAGAAGAGTCGGGATCTAGTGCCGGAGCCAGGGTATGAAACTAGGAGGCCAAAGGGACGAAGTTTCCAGCAAGCAAAGGATCGAGAGGAGGTGCAGTGTTGTTCCAACAGCTGTGACGCATTAATTGTGTGGATATGATGCAATAACTATGTAGAGACTGCGAAAAGACAATGCAAAGGCTCATCTTCAGCGCAGATTAGTATCGGGTTTCCCAGTGACAGGGTGAGATCATCTCACTATCTTTTTGTCTAGTTAGATCCCTATATAGGATTTCTAGTTTGGGCGTCCGAAGAATTGTACTCATAAATGTGTGCATAATAATACAAACCCTAAGCTGTTGCACCGATTTTCCCACATTGGGTCTTTCTGGGGACATTTGTCCAAAAACAATGGTGTCACTGATTTGTGCTATTTCCTTCTTGCTTAGTTCTTGTTTCTGAATATTATTTAAGTTGTGAAGGCTGCAATTGTATTTATTTTGATGTTTACTGTATAATATTGTAAATAACTTGATTAAGTAGGAGAAATATAATCAGTTGTTGTAGTAGGGATTTGGGTCACTATATTTTCACATGGTATCAAAGCGTAGGTGAAGCAAGAGAGCAGATCAGAAGAGCTCAATGTTGAAGAGAAGGAGGGAGATTGAAGTGTTGTGTAGGCAACAAATCGAATCCCGAGAGGGATTGCGCAATCGAGGCTAAGAGGGCAAGATTCTTGAGGAAAATCTCTCTATGAGCGAGTTGACAGAGAGGTAAGATTTCTAGATTGTGATTTGTTAGTGGTAGAGGGAGCAATGCAGCAGCGGATTTAGTGTTGAGGAATCTTCAGGTGGGACGTAATTTTTTTGCAGCAGCTACTAGGGCAGAAAAACGTCAGACGAATAAAGAAGAGACTTTTTGAGGGAATTTCTTCATTAGTGAATTCTGAGCCAAGGAATTCTATTTCTCATTTGTTGAGCAGCAGTATCAAGAAGCAGATCTACTAACTCCAGCAGGGACTATGTAGGCCAACCTAGCAGTTGCGTAGAGGAGAGAGGGGGTGGTTTGACATTTTGTTGGCAAAGATGGAAGATAATGGGATGAGAGATCAAGATTGGTTGGACGAAGCATCCATTTATGTGATTTTGAAGGCTATGATCTCCTGCCTTCTGGATGAGCATGGTCTCAAAGCCTATGTCGATAATATGGTAGTTGAACCTGCAGATGCAATCCACTCAAGAAGTACAAACCTGAAATGGCGAAGGCCAAACGTTTGATCCTCGATGGAGTGAGGGATCACGTTGTATGTCACATTGCTGGCAAAGGGATGACCAAAGAAATGTGGGATGCCTTAGCTACGTTGTATCAGGGATCTTCTGAGCTATGGAATATGTACTTGGAGGAGAAAATGAGATCCACAAGGATGCAGAAGGGGGAACGCATTGATCCGTTCCTATCGAAGCTTCAGGAGGTCCGAGACTCATTGGCAGTTGTAGGATCAATGCCTCAACCTACCAAGATGGTGAGGTTGGATTTGAATTCAATCTTAGAAGAATGGCAAGTGTTTGTCCAGAGTATCCTAGGCCACTCGTCAACAGGAAGAGATGAGGTGAGACTTAGTCAAGTGAAAACTTGATAACAACAACAACAGTGGTACGAAACCCAAGGAGGAGGAAGAGAACAACCATTGCATCAAATGGGCAGCAGGAGCAATGAAGGCGAAAGAAGGACATCTCAAAGATCAAATGTTTCCAATGTGGTGAATTTGGTCACTACGCTACATAGTGTCCTCTCAAGAAGAAGGACAAGGACGAGAAACATGATCCGCAAGTTGCAACCGCAAAGATCTAGGAGGAGGAGTTTGCCATGATCACCCGGGTACCTCCAAGGGAGAGGTGGGGTAATCTAGTACTGTAGTTCAAAAGAATTATAGATGGGATGGGTCCACTGAGGAGTCCACCTCATAGATCAATACCTTGCTACAAGAGCCCATATCAAACGTAGCAGGATGGACCTGTGTTAGTTGGTGTAGAGGAATGTCAAAGTGACAGTTGCAGTGGCTAGGAGTTCCAAAGACTAAGCATCACAGAGCAGAGTTGGCAGCAGTGAAGTTTGCACAATGAAGAGTCAATAGCAACGCAGAGACTTCAGAGGGTCAATGCAAAGACTAGCAGTAGTCAGAACTCCAACAACAGATGCATCACATTAAACACCTTTGATTCAGTATTTTGGATGCTTTTCTATTGCAACAACAACAGAGTTGTAGTGCATATGTAGTTGGCAGCAACATGCAGAGTCGGCAGAAACACAGATGCAGCATTTGCTTAGTAGTTGGTGGGAGGATATGTCAGACATCAACAATGCAAAGGGAGATGTTACAGGGTCAGGGTGATGCTTCAGTGGGTTGCATTACTAGAGAAAATTCCTCACTAAGAGGGAGTGTTGATTTATGGTAGCATCAAATGTGCTCTAAGCCTCAAAAGTTGGTAGTTAGCCTTAAACCACCACTAGTAGAAAACTTTGAGTTTTTCTACTTCATTTGGTTTTTGTCTTACTTAAACAACTATTTCAAAGAGCACATTCAAACATTGGCTACCATGCATTTTTGTAATTCAACTCTCTTATTAAGGGAGGGGGGGTGGAGGGGGGAATGTTGGAAACATAGTCCTTGGGATTATGTGTAGTAGGCTCATTCACTTGAATGGAAGTAATAAATCCTCAAGTGAAGGCCAATCATCATAGAAGCCTAAGAGACCTCTTGGAATATGAAAACCAAGGGTCAATGAAAAATGTATTTATCTGTAAATCTTGTGAATAGAATGCAATCACAAGAGTTATCTAAGTTAATCTATTATTTCGATGTGTGCTCAACATATACAAGGTGCTCATAGTTTGCAGATTACTTAAGTTCATAGCTCATGTGCCCAACTCACATTTTATTTATATCTTTGAGAAATTTAAAAGAGACAAAGAGAGAATGAATACATAGGATTTGATTTGCACATTCTGTGCATATTTCACTTCAAGAATATATCTAGTATATTAGTGATATACATTTGTATGATATTGGTGTTGAAAGAAAGTTATGTTTAACAATTTCATATAATCTATGAGTTGACCTCACCAAGAGACCCCTGCAAGAAATATGTGGTTTAAAGTGTTTATATTTAACAGTGTGAATTTAGAGATAAAGTATGGTGTTAAAAGATATGCATGCATCCTCAAAGCAATTATCTTCCATGTTGGGAAATAAATGAGTTTTACCGCACATCAATATATGATATTCCATATCAAGTTTACCTACATTGGCATGCTTTCTTATTTGTTATGCACTTCAACATATGTTGATTGGATTTAAAGAGATTTGAGTTTAATGTATATCTTTCTTGCTATAAAAGATCCCTTGTCGTTTCCCTCTCTTGGCTCTTAATATACCCCTGAGCTAGTGTTTATGTTAGTTACAAGGGTTGCTTTTGGAGGCAAATGGTGTGGTCCTTTGTGGGCCTTTGAAGATTGCATTGAATAATTGTGCATTAGAACAAAATCCAATAACACTTCAACAATAAGTAACATTTGTAACTTAGTAATGATTAAGGTTGTTTAAGGAGGGGTATTCATTAAAGGTCATGGTGGCCTTTAATAGTTATGCTTTAGTTTTATGTTGCTTTTTCATAGTGGGTAATGTAATTTAATGAGGCTAGTAAAATATTCTTCAAAAGGGCATTAGATGCAGTAAAGCTTGATGATCACATTTTCCATTCTTTTATTTTTCCATTCTTTTTATATGTGAACGCACCCTTAGCTACTTTATGACAAGGCTCGAAGATCCACCATTACTTACAAGTAAATTTTATGTCCATGCTTTTAATCCAAAATATACAAATGTGAATTTGATAAGGAATGAAAATTTCCATCGGAACATTTTGTCTTGTCAAATTTCTCATTTTGTATATTCCGTAATTAGGGGATGATCCATTCAATTTACTAATGTGTTTGAAGTTAGAAGATACCCTTGTCACCTTTTTCTCATATGGGGGTGGATGTTAAAATTGCATGAAATACAAGATAATATAAATTTGTTAATGCTTGGAAAAGAGTATTTGGTTATGTGCTTAAATACATGATTCCTACTTGCAAAATATTTGTAGAAACATGCTACAAGAAGCTTGGCCCCCTTAATGACCTCGAGGAAGGTGGGGTCTCAAAAATATTTCCAGATTTTAAGCTTGTTTTAGTGTTCTCCCTCTTTCCTATTCTTATTTGTCCATGGACATAAAAATGGATTCCCAAAGGCATTAATGGAGGATGGTTGTTACTTCATGGTCATGGGTCTTATATTCTTCTTTAACATTTTCACCATATTTTCCAAGTTGTCAACCCAATGCTTGAGATGCAGGAGAACACTCAATGACATGTTCAAATTTTTCATTAGGGTGTTTTCTAGAGCCTCTAGCTTCTTGAGAGAACATCAACGTTGAAGCACAATTCTTTAATGGTTGTATAGTGTTATCGAAATGAGCTATGTGTGGCTCATAGCTCCATATAATCCATATCTGTTGCAAAAAATGTTAGAAGTGATAGACCGTAGCTAGATATAGTCATCCATACCAATCAATCAACCAAGTTGTTAAGCCAAGGAGGAAAGAAAATTTTTGCATCAAAAACCATGTTTGCTCCCATAGTTATCCCATAGTGGATGTGTGGGAAAGGACGGTGTTGATTAAGACCTAGAGCATGCACGCTATGGTTCATAATGGAGAGGGGAGGTGGATGATAATTAATCATGACATGATGAGGATTTTGACCGTTCCATGTGGCATTGAGAAGAGTTTACTCTTGGTGGATTATGGAGTAATGGAATGGGATGATTTTCATATTTACCTTTGAAAAGTACACCTCCCTTTTTTCTAGGGTGATGGCATAATTAGCTTGGTAATTCGCTAGTTGATTGAAATCCTTCTTAATGTGATACGATTCAATCAACATATTAAATGAGAAGCTTAAGATCAAATCGATTGATGATAGAAGTGAGTCTTGTGTCTTGTACATTTGTGCCTTTGACCATATAACTAGTTGTGATATGGGAGTCTCCAAACACTAGAAACCACTTTGGGTGAAGAGCTCGGTCTAGAGAAATGCCTTTCAAGAGTGCATACACTTTCGTCATATTGTTGGTTTATGGTCCAAATTTCCAAGCAAAAGATTCTTTGATTTTTCTTATGGCATGAAAGATAGCGCACCCCACCCCACCCCCCCCGGCCTCACCCAACACTTTCCTCCCTTGGGTTTCCCTTTGAGGCATCATCGAAGAATAAAATATAAGAGTCTTCATATTTCCACCAAGAGGGGAATTCTTTTGAAGCTAATTGAAGTTGCCAACATTATTTTAAAGGAACTTTTAAGGGGTTTTTTCAGCTAGAGGTGTTTAGATCAATGGTGGATGACCACCATGCTTTCTTTGCTTCATGTAGCTAAATTTGAAGTTGACACGAAGTGGTATGATACAAATGATTCTTTGGCCAAATTATCTAGAAGGAGAACAATTTGATGGAAAATGGTTTTATTACAACCAATCCAAAACTTCCATTCCAGAAATTTTAGTATGGCCATCCATAGCAGCCTGAAGTCTGGCTTAGAATCAAAGGAACCATTACACAATATTTTGTCACATTCCCAACTTTGTACCTAGAGTGTCGTCCTTTGTGCCACTACCTTCACAATGTTCATAAAGCGATAAAAGTTGTGTAAACTCATTCACCATGAATTATATGCTCAATACATCCCTGAAGAGATGGAGAACTAATGTCTTGAAGTAATTCTGGAAAAACTTGTGAAAAACCCTAATTTGCAAGATCAACACTACTTTTAGTAGGAAAATCCACGTTGGTAACGTTTTGTCTAACTCATGACTAGCGTTGGAAACACAATTTTTGATAAGAGAATTTGCGTTGATCCTCTTCAGGCAGTTTCTCCATAAATGGAGCAGAAGCTTCTCTTACTAGAAGCCTCGAGAACAACAAGCTACTAGTTGTTGGATGAAGATATGGTCGAGTACACCCATTTAGAGCCCTTCATCCTACATTTAAGGATCTTACCTTTGGTATAAGGACCTTCTTCCCCCTTTGGTGGATCTCTAACCCCCTCTCCATCATTATAAATCCATTCTTCACTTTCCCTAATGGTTTGGTCATTGCTGGTTTCCATTCTTTTGCTCAATTGTGCTTAGATGCTGCCAGTTTGGTGAGAAAGGAAAGGGGAGTTTGTTAAGTTTGGCTTTGCCTTCGAACCATCTCGGAGGAGACCTTCAACATCAAGGCATTGGTTGTATGCTTCCCTCTTTGATTTAATCATTAATACAAAGCATGTTTTACTTCTCATAAGATTGTTTATGATGATTTTCTTAGTAAAATACTCCTTGATTTGTTGTATAACTTATATTGGAATGCATATGCTATGATATCTCTTGTTGTTGTCTTTTGATCTCTCTTGCAAGTATTCAGATGCAAGGAATAGTGAGGAGAGAGCTTGAGAGCTAAGGGATCGGGATCATCATCAAAGGTCGAGCAAATAGGAGAGAGGTAGGCCATCTCCCTTTCTCATTTCTCATTCTGATCTAGGTTAGGGAAGTTTGATTGTTTTGTCACGATTATTACTAGACCCACACATTGGGCTAGAGGGATCTCTTATATCCATAAAAGGGATTGTCTGGTTAACAAATTGAGACTCCACTAGGGAAGCCTACACCCTTTTCATCCTCCTTTCATTTTTTTCCTTCTCGTTAAGTTTGGCCAACCATCGAAAGACCCTGTCTTTGGATTGATTTTCAGTTTGTACTCTGAATTATTGGTGCCTTAGGGTATCAGGTCTAGAGTTTCTTCTCGAGTCTTTCTTGTTTTTCCTAAAATTTCCTCGCTCATTGCGTGTTTTATCAGTGATAGTTTCACTGACAATGCCTGTTTTTCCTTGTACAGTCGCACTGAAAACCTTGTCTTCCACTGTTTACCCCGGCTGAAGACCAACACAAGTTTTGCTATGAAAAGTAGTGCTGCCAGCACAATTTTTTCTATGAAAAGTAGCATTGATGACCTTGTCAGCACAGGTTTGCTATATAAAGTAGCGCTGGTCCTTGAATGTGAGAATTTTTAGGGTCTCTATTGAAAATCTAGTGTGTCCTAGTCTATGAGGTCTCTTCTCTGCAATATCTGAATCAATCTCTGTCTGCATGCTTTTGATTTCTTTGTGGAATGCAAAAGATTGCTTCTTTCTTGAAGTGGTAAAAAATCGGATTTTGATTGAGTTTTTTCAAGTTTTGAGTCAATTGAGATCTTTGTTTACTATTTTTGTGATTGAAAATTATTGATTGTTCTGTTAATTAAACAATGATTGCTCTTTTGCATTGATTAAAGGAATCAATTTTGCATTGAATTAGTTTTCATTTCGAAAAATTTACTTTTTGTTAAGATTGCAATAGATCACTTACATGAAATTATTATTATTATTTAT
>APFE030122789.1:532490-544141 GCA_000404065.3 Pinus taeda | reverse complement strand
CCTCTCTTAAATATGATCCCATTGTATTGTATTCAAGAAAGCATCTAAATTAAAAGATATATAATTGGTTGTAAAATATTAAACTTCTATTTTGGATCAAACATGTCAAAGAAAATACAATAATAAAAAAACTTAAAAGAATCATGCACTATCTTTCCTCTATCATTGTTAGCCACTTTGTTTCTCTCTTTGCTTGGATCCTTGGTTACAATGCATCTATCCTTGATTTAATTTCAATGGGAATATTTTTAGTACTCTTGAGGATGGAGGGTTTAGATATACCTAAAAAGTAATTATAAACATTTTTCTTTGAGATTTAATTAAAAATGTTATAAAATTAAATTAAAATAAAGTATGTGTAAAATATTTTTCTTTTGAAATAAGATATGGTCTTTGGGCATGTGTTATTGATAAGCCATGGTATTGACCCATGGCATTGTAACAAAATAATTAAAAATCTAGATCCATAACATAATAATTAAAAGCATAGATGACCCATGGTATTTATAAACCATGGTATTAGCCCATGGTATTATGATTTTCTTCCCTCCTTTCCCTCTCTCTATCTTTCTCTTCTGGGTATTGGTCCATGGTATTATAAAAAAACCTAGTTAGAAGCTAATAGTATCCATGGTAAATATTCATGACTAAAAGTCTTATTATATTGTAAATATTAAATTTTATCGACTTTTTATTAAATTTGAAGATGATTATGCAATCATTATTTTAATTAATATTAAAAGTAAAAAATAAGGGAATATTAATTTATAAATACTGTTTATATTTATATATTTCAATGTCATATTTATTATATATATATATTTTCTTTTATCTAAAAAATGGTTCATAATTGTATTAAATAAAAAACAAAATTAAAGTATAAAAAATTTGAATTTAAAAAATATTTCACATTTAAACGCTTAGCCATCTAAACCCTTACACATATTATCCTCATACAATAACATTTCACCCATCCACCATAAACTACACTCTAGAGCCGCCCTCCCTCAGCACGATGAAAAGTGTTGAAAAAAGTATTATGCGTCTTTATGAAAAAAAATATAATTTAATAAGTTTATATTTATTTAATATAATTTCTAATTGTTTCTTACTATAATTTAGTTGTCAATAATTTGTATATTTTTTTATAATTGTATTGTACTTTTATTATTTTATTATTTTATTTTAAATTTAAATTTTAATGTAATTTTTTAATTATATTTAAATTTAATATATTTTATGAGGTATAGAATAGATGGTGAAGTTATTTGTGATGTAAAAGTTAGTGGTTTAAAATTTCATGGGCAAAAATGAAGTCATGTTAAATACTGGTGTGGTCCATAAGTGACGATTGTTTCTCAAGCCACATGTCAAGCCTCATGGTGTGGGCCATGATCAAGCCTCATGGTGTGGCCCATGATAAGTGACAATTGTTTCTCAAACCACATGCCAACCCTCATATAACCTCTGATAAACTCAAACCAGTTAACAAACAAAAAATTGAAATGTCATACCATTATGTTTATGAAAATGAAAAATATAGAACATTCATAATTAAAAAAATAATTGGCCTTATAATTAAGACTTTCCACCCACACTTTGCGTTTCAATAAATTTATAATTTTTGGAAAAAAAAATAGAAAAGATCTATTAAAATTATAATTTTGTATTTTAATAAGTTAAACACATAAATTATATTTATTATTTTTTATAATAAATTTATTAAATGAAATTATTATTAGTCTATTAATTAATAAAAATTATTATGAAGTTTGTTTAAATAATATCCCATACTAGTAAGTTAGTTTAATCCCAAATTACAAATTTTGAAATGAGATTGAGTAATATTTATATGTGATAAATATTTGAATAGAATTGTATACTTCAAGTGAGAATATTGGCAACAATATAGGTGTTGGGAACAAAATTGATAGGTTATCTCTATTTTTATAACTATGTAAAAAATTAAAACTTTTGTGATATGATAGTGCTTTATAATAAACCAAATTTTATTGTGGCAACAATTTTAGACATTATATAGTTGTTGGGAACAAAATTGATAGGTTACTTTTACTTATGTAAAAAAGTAAAACTTTTGTGATATGATAGTGCTTTATAATAAACCAAATTTTATTGTTTATTTAAGTTGTGAAATTTTAGTATAAAACATATTATTCAAATTATTTAGTTAAAAAGAGTTATAATCAGTAATGAAGTTAGTTATTTCATATTTATGAATTATTATTTTATTTATTAATTAGTTAGATACATTGCTACTTATTTTTAAATTAATTTTTTATTTATTTAAATATTATTTGAAAAATATAATTAGTTTTTATGATTATTGTTTATTTTTTAAAATTTTAATATTGAGAATTTAGATAAAGCTTAAGTTTAGTGTTAGTCTTAAAAATTATTTTTTTTAAATATTGTTATTAAAATTGAGCATCAGATTTGTATTAGATTTGTTTGAATGTAAAATGAGATAATTTTTTTCACTCTCAAACTTTCTATATAAAATTTGCAGCAATAACTTAATAAAATCAAATTTTATCTAAACCTAACAAAGATATGTATTTTTTTAATTGTACAGTAAAAAAGAAATTGCTCAATGCCATCTGTTGAAGTAAGAAACAACTTTCGGAAAAGTCTCTTGAAGTAAGAAACAACTTTCGAACTTTTCTGGTAACAATCAAATACAAGCAATGGACAAAGAGAAGTGATTTGAAAGAAATTAAAATATAAATAGGAATGTCTTAGACACTATGGATACTTGCATTCTCGCCGAAAGTGGAAGAAGCCATGTCAGGAAGCATGTCTCACCACCAAATCGTAAATGACGTGACAGGTAAAGCGGGCCATAACATTAGGTGGCATACACCACGCCTTCAACCTTTTTGGAGAAAACGACTACTTATTCGCTATATTCCTCATCCCAATATTATTTAATATGGAATCTAAACTATTTAATATATTTTGATTAAGTCTAATGGTTAGAGTATGTGTTTTTTTAAAAAGTGACACATTCAAAATTAAAGAAGTAAAGCAGGTATGACTTAATAAATCCAACAGTTTATGGAAATAGGTATTTTATCTTTTATAAACATAAATATTATATGTCAATTAATATTGATTTAGCCACCTCTTAAAATTAGGATAATAGGTAAAAGTGATACATTCAAAATTAAAAATAAAGCATATAATGACCTTAATAAATTAGCAGTTTATAGAAATAAATATTTTTTTCTATAAACAAAAAATATTATATAGTCAATTTAATAAACAAAAATATTATATATCACTTGAAAATTTATTTTAGCCAGACCTTAAAATTAGAAATCAGCTATAAAACATATATATAAACTTTAAAAAAAAAGTCTTACTTATTAGCTGTATTCGTCAGCCCAATATCACCCAACATGGAACCGAAACCGCCTAAGTATTCAAATGGAGTGAGCTGCACGGCACATATATGTGACTTCCAGTGAAGTTGGAGTCTTTATTGGCTGTATTTCTGACCCCAATACCAGCAAACATGGAACTGAAACCGCCTAAGTAGTCAAATGGAGTGAGCTGTACGGCATATATATGACTTTTAATAAAGTTGGAGTCTTAATCTCAGCGTTTAAAAAATTATATTTATTAAATTAATTAATATAACAGCGAACTTGGTGTAGGGATTTTGGAAAAATAGTATTTAGAAAAAGGTAATTGAAGAATTAAAAATTATTACAGAAAAAAACAAATTTTTAGTGGATTTGTGGATATCAGCTTTCAAGAAGAAAGAACTTGTTTTTATGAGAATTGTGTTTTTATTATTTTTAAAACGTTATGGAAGAAGATTACAAAAATTCAAAAGTAGGTTTATAATTTATTATTTCAAAATTAAAGGAATTGCTTTTTATTATTGTCTTTAAGTTTAGTATTTAAGTTTAGTATGGGAATTGTATAATTTTTTTTGGTGTTTAATATAAAAAGAAATTTAGAATGGAAGATTATTTTAAAGTTTAGAAAAGTTGGTTGATTTTATTACTCTTTAAAACTCAAATTCTAAAATGTTAGGTATATCTTTATAAAAATATTCAAATTTCTTATGATTTTATATAGTATTTATAAAATTTTGGTGTTTTTTAAGATAAAAATAAAGTTTAGATGGGTGAATCACTTTTAGAAAAAATTAAAATCCATAATTCTAGTTTTGGAAAAGTACTAAAGTTTAATTGACTTTAGCTCTTAAAATTTTTCTTGTTCAACATCAAGTTGACAAGTGTATCTTTCCCTAAGATTAAAAAAATGAATATAGCATTATAAAACATGAGTCTAGCTCTCATTGGCCTATTCATTGTTGATAAGAGTATGAGGAAGATGCCTCATTCTTGAAGTGGTCCACTTGATACAGATTCCTTTTAGAATAAAAATAAAATATTTGAGGTATAATAAAAAACAAAAATGAATATATATACTATATATATATATTATATATATACTATATAATATATATATATATATAATATATATATATATTATATTTTGGTAGTTTAATTAAAAACATTATGAAATCATTTATTTAAACTTCATAAATATTTCCATATCCATGTGAAGTAACATAATTTTATATCAACTTTAAAAGGGATAAAGTAATTAAAAAAAACTTTTATATTTTCACTTTTGGGTACCACAAAAAATATGTATAATTTTTCAACCCTTTTAAAATATATTTAGATTATTTAATTTATTTCAATATCAACTTCATACCTATGTGTATATATAGAGAAATATATATGTGTGTGTGTGTCAAAAGTAAAAGGGATTCAATTAATTCCTAATAAAAATAATAAAAAAGAGAAAGGTAACTCATTTAATAAATATAAAATATTATCCTCATATCTATTATATATATATATATATATATTTATAAATAGTATATATTATATAAACTTAGTATATATATATTTTACTAAAGCAAGAGTCCATCCTTCTATTATCTTGTCACTAAAAATATATTACATAAAATGCAACGCGCCCAAGGAGGAAGTGGTTGAAAAAGAAAGAAAATCTTCCATCTTAGGGAAGAAAGACATCAACTCAAAAAACTGGCCTAGGGCCTATGAAAAAGCATAACTCCCGGCCTCCACCGCCTGAGAGAAAAACAGAACGAAAACAAGAGAACCCAAAAATTCAATAAGCGGACCCCAAGAGGGGAATAGAGACCTTATCAAAAAGATTTTGGGTCTGCTGGGGTTCACTCGGACCCACTAACCTGCTCATCGAACCTAAGCCATTGATCTGCAGCTCCAAGATCCAACAGCTGAGGGAAATATCGGGCAGAGAAGAAGCAGGGTGAATACCTGCCCGATGATCACCCGGACCAACTAACTTGCTCCTCGTACCTAAGTCGTTGATCTGCAGCTCCATGATCCAACGACTGAGGGACATATCGGGCGGAGAAGAAGCAGGAGGAATACCCCCCCCCCGATGTGGGTGGTATTCTCACTCCTCCAGAAGCGATGTGTTGAACACTAAGTGGCATCACATACATTTATGGGAAACTGCTTTGGGTTTTGAGGACGCTCAATAGCCCAGAAACCGCTTAGCCACCCAATAACGCAAAACCACAGAAACTCTGCACCTGCTGCCATCCATTCGTCTGAGCCACCTATTAGGACATATTGATACAATTTTTCTAGTTGCTCGTTCACTACTTGAGCTCCCAGCAGCACCAATGGGCAGGCTATCTATGGTGTTCCTCTGCGAGACTTGAGTATGCCCAATCTCAGGTTGTCTTTCTATCAAACCTCTGTCATCCACTGGTGAAAGGTTAACTGCTAAATACCCTGCCTGTGCTGGTACTGCTCCTTGTCTGCAAGGGCCAGAGTGTAACAACCCTCCCGTAGTTGACCTGTGGGTAGCGACTCCCACAAGCAGCACCTGTTGTCTCTTGTGCATCTCACCCCTTCATTGGCTAGCCAGTTCGCTACTCTGTTGGCATCTCTGTGCACCCGGACAAAACTGAGAGTTCTTAGGATTCTTAGGTGCGATTGAATTCTGCGATAGACCTACAAAAGTCTCCTGTGTCTCGAGACTTTGTCTGGTGCAGTACCCATGCCTAGACGCTTGACCGAATCAATAATTAATTCCGAGTCAACCTCGGTGATGGTATTATGTAAATTGTACTTTATCAGAATCTCCAAGCATTTCTCCATGGCCATGAGTTTAGCCATATTGTTGGTGGCCCTCCCTAGGTGACTGTGAAAGATGACTTTAATGTTGCCCTCTTCATCTCTGATAATTCCTCTATGACCAACATCCCCAGGGTTACCTTTCGAGGCTCCATCTATGTTGAATTTTAAAACGCCTGGTGGAGGGGGTTGCCAAAAAGCCTTTCCTTCTGAGATGCTCTTTGCTACCTTATTTAAGCCCTTAGGGATGTGTGACTGTAATCCCAATAGTTCCAAAATTTGAGCATCTCAATGACTTGGGGGCTTTCCAGGGGAATTATTCCAAAGGGCTTTAACATTTTCTTTGAGTTGTTTTAGGATTTGTACTGTGATGCTTTGAGATGGGCCAGATTTGTCTTTGAAGATCCTGTTGTTACATTCTTTCCAGACATTCCATATCAAGAATCCTAGAATCAAAGCCCAGGGTGTATTTACTGTCTCATTATCTGAGAAGTCCTTCCTCCAGCTCTTCAAAGTAACATTGATGTCATTTTCATTCCTATCTGTCTGCTTGAAGATATTGGCTACCCAATTCCATAAGGTTGAGGTGAAGGAGTAGAGGTTGAGAAGATGATTCATAGTTTCCTCTTGTAGGCCACATAGATGGCATCTTAAGGGACCAGCCAAACCTCTCTTTTTGAGATTCTCCCAAGTTAGAATCTTTTCGTGCTAAACCAGCCACCTGAACAGTTTGATCTTCATACAATGTGGGTTGTTCCATAGGTCTTTCCATGTCTTGTTAGGGCTTGGGAAGTTAAGTTCAATGGCTATTCTTTTGGCTTCTTTGAGGTTGAAGATACCCTCGTTATTACTACCCCATCTTAGAAAATCATTCGAGGTTGAGGTCAAAATCTTTCTCTTTTCCAGAATAGCTTCCAGAGCTTTAGCTTGGGTCTTCAACAGGGTCTCATCAGTATAATCTGGTAGCTTCCAAATTCTCCATTTACCAGTGTCCATTGACTAATCCCAATATTCACTTATTTTTTTCAGTACTTTATTAATGGTGTCATTTGGGATGATATCTAGTTCCTCTCTACCAAGGTTATTTTCCTGCTGCCAATTGTCCTCTCAAAACCAGGCAAGATTTCCATTTCTGATCTCCCAGAAACTATGGTTCTGAACTAGAGCTTTGTTCTCCCAAGCCTTGTTCCAAATATGGGAACCTCTAATGTTTCCTGTCATTTTTATGTGGTCCATTTCTTGCCAATCCATTGCATATTTTTGTTTCTAGAGTTTAGCCCAGGGGTTCCTTATTTCCTTTAGCCATCTCCACCAAAGTTTTTCCCCAAAAACTTTGCTTAGAGTAACTAGGTCATGGAGACCCAAACCACCATAGGATTTGGGTTTGCAGAGCTTGTCCCAAGCTACTAGAGCCCTTTTTTTTTTCTCTTCACCTTTGCCCTAAAGAAAATCCCTTTGAATATTCTTGATTTGCTGTAAGACTCCTGTTGGTGCCGGAAGGGCTGATAACATGTAGATTTGGATGGTTTGAAGTACTGCCTCAGTGAGGACTATCCTCCCTACTAAATTCAAGGATCTGCTTGTCCACTTGCTAACTTCGTCCTTCAATTTGTTTGTTACAGACCCCCAAATGTCCTTGCTCAGTGGTTTGTGAGTGAGGGGTATTCCTAGATATTTTGAAGGTAGAAGATCTCTTTGAAAGCCTAGAATTCTAGAGAGATTTCTTTGAATTGAAATATCAGTATTGAAAAAGAAAACCTTTGATTTTGTGAGGCTTACCTCAGTACCAGCAGCCATTGCAAACTCATGCAGGATTTGTTTGAAAGCTTTGGCTTCCTTGACTGTGGGTGTGCCCTGTAGCATAGTGTCGTCCACAAATTGTTGATGGGTAAAAGTATCCCCATTCTAAGTGAGTCTAATTCCCTGGATTCTTCCTTCTTCCTTGGTTGAAGTGATTGCTCTGCCCAATCCTTCCATCATGAGAATGAAGAGGAAAGGGGAGAGAGGATCATCTTGTCTGAGAGCTCTTGATGGCTTCAAGGTTCTAGAAGGAGAGCCATTAAGAATAATTGAACAACTGGTAGTGGTAACAAGAGCCATGACCCATCTTATCCAGTTGTAGTCAAAGCCATATGATTTAAGAACTTCCCTGATGTAAGACCAGCTTAGTTTATCATAAGATTTTTCTATGTCCAGTTGTATTATCACGCCTGCTTGCTTATTGGTCCTGAGGGAATGCACCACTTCATGAGCTTGAATGATATTATTGAGAATTTGCCTACCTTCCACATATCCAGTCTGCTCCTCTGACATAAGTGTTGGAAGAAGGGGTTTGAGTCTGTTGGCAATTACTTTGGAGATGATTTTGTCCACCATGTTGCATAAAGCTATGGGTCTGAATTTGTCTGGAGTAATGAATTTTTCCTGTTTGGGGATTAGGGCAATGATGGATTCATGAAGCACTCTCAGAACAATTTTAGATCTTCTCGAGTCCTCCACAACATCCAAAATGTCATATTTGACTATTTCCCAACATGTTTTGAAGAAGTCTAAATTGAAATCATCTGGGCCCGGAGCTTTCCAATTATGCATCTATTTGATTACTTCATTGACCTCATCCTCCATCAGTGGCCTATTGAGATTATAATTGTCTACCTTGGTTACCAGTTTTGGAATATGCTAAGTAAATCTTTCAGTAAATTGAGATCTGTCTGCCATGATCTCCTCTGCAATACTTTGAAAACGTTGAACCAATATAGCTTCCATTTCCTTGTGAGTGTCTTGTTCTATCCCATGAGGATTTGTAAGTTTCGTGATCCTTTTATAAGCCCTGTGTGCCATGGTAGACTTGTGGAAGAACCTAGTGTTTCTCTCCCCTTCCTTAATCCATTGCACTCTGGATTTCTATCTCCAGAAGATTTCCTCCTGCTGGCATCTGTTATCCCATTCTTGTTGAAGTGAGTCTGCTTGCATTTTCCTTTCTTCTGTGATGAGAATTTGGTTAATTTCCTATAATTTCTTTTCCACTTCTCCTTTGGATTTAAAGATGTTTCCAAACCCTTTTTTGTTCCATTCTTTAAGCTTTCTCGTTTGAGTCTATGATGTAGGAGGAACATTTTTGTGCCTTGGATGGGTATTTCTTCAGTTCACCAATTTCCAATGTTAGTGATGAAATCAGGGTGAGTGAGCCAGACATTTTTGAACCTAAAGGGTTTGTTCCTCAGGGTTCCAATAAAGGAAGCTTCCAGTTGGATGGGCCAGTGGCCCGAGCCTCCAAATGGGAGGATGAAGGCTGTCATGATACAACCGGTGAGAAGGAGATCCTCCGAGATTATGAATCTGTCTAATCTTGAGGCTACTTGGGAAGTTCCCCCTCTTTTATTTTTGCATGTGAAAGTGCCATTTATTGCATCCATATCCACTAGTCTCATATTGTTAAGGAAGTTCTGGAAGGCTATTGAGTGTCTACCAAGTATTTTGGTTCCTCCTTTTTTCTCTGTGAGAGATTTGATCATATTGAAGTCCTCCCCAGAATCCAAGGCATTGCAGGGTGTCCTTCTCTTAGCTCCTCTAGAGAGGTGAGGAGCTTGAGTTTATCTTCCAGTAGTTGAGGACCATAGACATTAGTGATCATGTAACAATCCTTGTCCCCCACAGGTTGGATAACTAATGAAAGGTGATTTTTGGATGCCTCAGCATCCAGGATCCCAAATTTTTGAGGATTCCATAGAGTGAGAATTCCTCCAGCTATTTATATGCTTTGAATTCTAGATACTCATACTTAATTAACCGTTTGCTATGATTTTCTCTAATTTTATCTACTGAGCATTTTGTTTCCTGTATAAACACCATATCTGGTTTTTCTTCTTTGATTTTGCTACTAAGATTTCTTTGTTTTCTTTTACTCCCTAGTCCTCTAATGTTCCATGTTGTAAGATTCATAATGATGGGTTTGTAAAGGAGTAACTGGTGATATCTTTCATCTTAGCTGAATTAATCATGAGTTTTCCACACTCTGTCAGCAGTTCATTCTGTCTCTTCCTTCCTCTTTTCTTGCCTGGGTTTTTAGTGGAGTGTCTTGATATTATCCCTATTGATTTAACCCCTTTGTTCTCCTGGCTGTAATGGATCCTTTTGACTCCTACAACCTTTGTGTGAGAATTGTTAAGGAATAGTTGTCATACTCTATCAAACTCCTCTTGTGGTACAGAGTTAATTCCTTTGTTGATTCCCTGCTCTAAAAAACTTTTCTAGTTCAAGGTTCTCCCTCTCAAGGATCTCCTGTAGGTCTTGGTCCTCCATACCTACTTCGCTTGGGGTCATCTTTTGGTCCCTTCCAAGTTCCATAGTGCTTGGTGGGTCCCCCTTTTGTTCATTGTGTGCCTGTATGATTTCCATGTCATCCTCTTTTTCCTTCTCTCTTTGATAGTCCTCTGGGTTCTTGTGCATTTCATTTTCTTCTCCTTCTTCTTCTGAAATTTCAAAACTGTTGTGACTTAGTAACTTTCTTCCACTAGGTTTCTTCTGAGACTTTTTTGCCCCTGCTTTCCCTTTGCCTCCCACTTTGGTGAAATCTTCAGGGTTTTTTCCTTTCTTGGTTTTCGGGTATTCCTCCCTTTTTTTTAGTGGGTAGTCTCTAAAGAGGTGCCCATGTTCATGACATTTACGACATATAAATGGGATGTGTTCTTAGTCAACTGCCTGTACCCATTCCTCATCATAAACCTCAAGGATAACTTCATTAGGGAGTGTTCCTGATAAGTCCATCTCTACACATATGCGAGCAAAGAAGGTATATTTCCCTCACAGAGTTTCCTCTTATATCTTTATAAAATGCCCTAATTTGTTACCTATATCTTTTAAAGTTTCCAACATCCAATAATCTAAAGATAAGGAGTATAATCTAATCCATACCAGGTCCGATGTGAACGTTTCTCACTCTGAAACAATGTTCATCACCCAAGATCGCATGTAAAGGCCTGTGGCAGCATAGAAGTAGGATGCTCCTTCGAAAACTCTGTCTTTTTCCTCTAGGTTAGTGAAAACCACTGTGAAGAAACCCTTGGAGCCAAGATGTAGATTTATTTCTTCCTTTGGTTTCTAGTTGTTTATTATCCCTGTGTTCAACACTTTCTCCGTGGGCCATATGCCCATGAAGTTACAGATGATCACATAGGTCGCCATGTGGTCTCTGTGCACCTGTAGTGCAGGATCATTTAAAACCACCCGGGGTTTAATGTTGGCCTTGGGCTTGCAGGGTCTTGTCACAGACATTTTCTTAGTTCTCTGACTACTGTCACTAGGATTCGTTTCCCTCCTAGCTTCCTTGTGGGTCCCTTCCATTTCATGGGAATTGCTGCTGCCCGGCTTGTTAGTGACCGTTGTCTTTGTCTCTATCTCCGTTGGTTTCCGAAAATTGTTCAGACTCGCCTCTTTGCTTGTATTTGAAACCATGTTACTGTAGGAGGGAGT
>APFE030122789.1:454720-517138 GCA_000404065.3 Pinus taeda | reverse complement strand
GAGCTCCTTGATCTTCATAATGAACATGTTTTATTATAGTATCTATGCAGGTGTTCTTTGATGTGTGTTTGTTTGTGTATGTAGGTTATTAAAAGGGAATTGCTTAGAGCCGTTGAAACAAAGCTGCCACAAACAAGCGTTGGACCGAGGTAGGGTCTATTACACCTCTTAGTTTTCATTTATGAATTGAAACATGTTTAGAGAAAAGTAGATTTGCTTGTGTTGCTTGTTGCTAGATATCATTTGATACTAGGGAGATCGGTCTTGTCTGCAAGAACGATTTATTCGGCCAACAGGATGATGAAGGATTTTAAGCTCCCTAATATGTGAACTTATATGTCTCAATGAAAGCGATTGATGGGTGTTATTGGAAGCCTATACCACTGATCTTAGACCTCAACTACAAGTAATGTTTGGCTCTAGGGTCCAAGTGGGATTAATATGTGTAGGTTGTATTATTAAGGTGTAGTGTTTCAAGTCTTGTCTTGGCGGTGTTAATGAAGCTCACGTTCGCTTAAGGTATGAGTGTGTAAAAATAATTTGTCAAGTGGATGAGTTAATTGAGCATATTTGATGATGCCATGTGTTGCTGAAAATAAAGTGTTGAAATACTATAAATAATGTTGTAAATGACAGAAAAATAAATAGCCAATCAAGCACACAAAACCGCACCCAAAAATCCTATCAAGCATCTAAGCAAGAGAGGGAAAACAAGCTACTCAAAGACACATAAAATTCCTAAAAGACATAATATCAAAGCGACTGTGATCAAGAGGCACTAATCTTCTATAAATGGTGCGAACAAACAACACAAATTAGAGGTGAAAAATGTTGCAAAGGATAGGTATGAAACTCCAAAAACTAGGATGTTCAAGGGGATCCTAAGGGGAAAAGAAAAAACCCAAACTCTAAAGGTAGAAAAGGTAAAATAAACTTATCCAAAAGTGTTGAAAATTAATGGATCAGACTCTGAAAAACTAGTAGTTGAAAAATGTTGAAACCCTAGACTCCTCACTCAGCTAATCTCTTCCTAACAATGTGGAGGTGTATTATAAACCCTAGGGTGATTTTTCCTTTGTCAAAGAGTAAAACTAAGAGAAGATAGGCCTAGGGGAGACTAAAAATAGAGAACAAGTACCTTCCCAGTATACACACAACACTCTTCGCAAATTTGAAAAAATTGTGAAAATTTTTCCGAAAAATTCCAAAACGCAGGTACTGACCTCGAACAGTGGAAAACATAGTTTTTGGGCCAAAAATTGTGCTAGGGAATGCATATCTAGGGCTAAAATGTTCATTTTTCTCTCAGGACTCTTAGTTGATAGATCTCACACAGATTTTTCTGTCTTTTGCTCGACTCATACCTGTCACCTATGAAAAGAACCAGAAAACCACTAGAATTTGAAAATTTGACAAAAATGAAATAATACTATAAATAGAAATTGAGAGGCTAAAAATAGTTGTAGAAAACCCTAAAATTTACTAAAACTTTAGTCACCCAAGAATGGTGTTATTACACCAATGGAGTTTCCATTTGTTAGTGTGAAATTTCCTAAAAGGTGTGCCAAAAAAACTTCACTTAAGTCACTAGGTGAAACGTGAACCTAACAACAATTTGTGGTTGCTTATGCTTCAGGTGTGTAATAAAACATGGAAGACCTGCAACAAAACAACTTATACAATCCAAAGCAGCAAACAACGATATATATATCCAATGCAATAACCCAAATGGAAAGACTTTCAAATGAATAAATATTTTATTGATAACACCTGGTGAAGGAGATCGATCTGCAAATCCTCCTCTGTGGGATGGTTCCTTTGATGTCCTTGATGCTTCAATAATCAATTCTCTCTCTCAATATGTGAAAAAGCAGAATCAATTTGGAGAACTCAAATGGGATTTCAAGTGAAAAGAGACGATAATGGTGGTGATGATAATGATCATGGTGAAGAATGAATGGAAAACCCTCTTATTTATAACAAAGTATTGAAGTAATCTTGAAAATGCAAAATAATATAATAATACGGACCAAATCAAGGTATAACCGTTAGGAATACTTTATTATATTGTTTGGATATGGAAAAGATATTTAAAATGATCAAATATCTTTATTTTGAAATAATTAACAAATAAAATGGTTTATTAATTATTTCGTGAGGATTAAGAATGGTGTGAAATTGAAATAATTATTTAACAATTATTCCAATAATGGAAATAAGGAATAATAAATAAATAGTGATTTATTTAGTTATTCCTACGAGGTTTAGTCAAACGTGACAAGGAATAATTATCAAACAATGGTTTAACAATTATTCCTAGAGAAAATTAAATAAATAATGATTTATTCAATTATTCTCGTGGGGTTTTTTATTTTAATGAGAAAATAATTTAATAAAATTGGTTTAATAAATTATTTCCTATGGTGAAAGTGATTTTACTTTGGTAAAATTAATCCTACGTGGTGTATTTTGATCCACCTAGTTAGAAATGGGTAGGTGATCGTTTTTTGGTGATAATACTCTGTTGCCACTTTATCTATCGCCTTAGGTGCAGAGTCTTCACCAGATGACAAGACAAGTGGAACTCAAAAGAGTTTCCATTGTCACCTCGACACCCTCTTCCCTCACCTTAGGGTGACCTTTGATCGCCACTATAGGGGCTTCCTATGCTTTCCTTTCTTATGACTTATGATCAATATATATCTAATGACGAAAGGATTATTAAGCTGATCTCATATTTATGTATAAGGGGGATGATGATTTTTTCTAATAAAGCTGGAAATTACATAAAATGAAGAAAAAAAATAATGTTTTATTTTTTAATCTGCTCCCATATTTAAGTATAAGGGGGATGATTATCTATTCTAATAAGGTTGGAAAATTACATAAAATGAGGCACACTAATTCATATTTTGTTGGTTGTGGCTGAACAAAAAATTCTATATTCAAATGTTAAGCTCATTTTTATGGTTGACTATAGGTTCACTTTTATCTCAAGATTCAAACCCAACAAACAAGGTATTCTCTAATATGCAGATGGATGAAATTTCGTAAATTAAAAGTAGATTGTTGAGTGAATCGTTGGAAATTTTTTCCAAATTTATTGACCAGTGTAAGGGATAGAGTATCAATTGTGCTATATATATTTCAAATGAATTTCAGTTATACCTTATAAAATATCATAGAAATGTTCTTTCATGGATCGAGTTAGACTATGCATTTCGAACTTTATATCTTTTATTTATTTAGACCCCTTCCTTTGATTCTTTCTCTAAGGAAAAGAGTAGCAAAGAAATACTAAATTAGTTTTTTTTTTTAATTTTTTTAATTTTTAATTTTTAATTTTTTACAGGTATTAGTGTCACCTTTATAGTTACTTGGATCGAAGTGATTTACACCCAATTCTATATTCATATTTCCCTCTTTATTCTAGCCTTAGTTGTAGTGGATCAATATGACTATATTTTCTAGTCACTCTATACTTAAAAATATTCTTTGAGATGACTTGTGTAGCCCAAATTGACAAGACTTTCTCCTCCTTTTATCTTTATTCAATGTGTAATCTAAACTAGTATTTTAATTAGATATCAGTTATTTTTCCATCTTCTATAGACAATATTATGAGAAATATGTCATAGCACTTGATATTTTTGAACAAGTTGACAGGTAACTACTATTGAAGGTGGACATCTTTTAAATTGGATCCCAATATCAACGACAATTATTATGATTGACAGTCTTTTCCATTTCCCTTTATTAAAGGTATTTTTTCTAAGGATCATTTATCTTGGTAAAGCTTAGTTTGCAAAAGCCTATCATACTGTAGGATTTCTTTTTAAGGTGTTATGTGTAGTCAACATAAGTGAAAAAGATGGAAAAGTGGCATGAGAGATCAACAACATGATTATATCATAGCACTTGATATTTTTGAACAAGTTGACAGGTAACTACTATTGAAGGTGGACATCTTTTAAATTGGATCCCAATATCAACGACAATTATTATGATTGACAGTCTTTTCCATTTCCCTTTATTAAAGGTATTTTTTCTAAGGATCATTTATCTTGGTAAAGCTTAGTTTGCAAAAGCCTATCATACTGTAGGATTTCTTTTTAAGGTGTTATGTGTAGTCAACATAAGTGAAAAAGCTGGAAAAGTGGCACGAGAGATCAACAACATGATTATATCAATAATCATGATTATAATTGAAATAATAATTTATAAGTCAGATTAATCTTTATTCATTATGCCCCACTATTCATTATACCATATTACCATGGCTTTCTTAAAATAAATTTTCTCAAGTGATATTTTTTTGTTAATGAACATATTATTGCAGCCACCATGGATGTCAAAGAGAAGAAGGAACATTATGCACCTTATAATATCCTTCCTCTTGATGTTGTTTATTCTTCACTGGTCATTATGTAACAACATGAGGTAAGGAGAATCATAAATACATACAAAATAAGTGTGGTGTGACTGCTAATCATTCAACAATTCATGTTTATTATAATAGAAATCCAACTTTGATGTACCCCTTTCCATGTCATTGACAATGTTCCTTTCTCCAGACATGGATAACCCCCTCCCAGAATGTCTTCAACTACTCTCTGAAGTATATCATACAATATACTTACACCAAAAGGCCAAGGACAAACAATTATAGAAAGTAAGTCGAGGACATCATGGTATTCTAAGAATAAAGAGCCATACCTTTGTCACGCAAAAAAAGTCTCTCATTAGTTTAGGTGAAATATCCTCATATATTGTTTTAATTTTGTACTATGGAGGACCAAACTAGATAATAGAAATAGTAGAATGGTAAAAGAAATGTCAATTAAAGTGTTGATTTACATAGTATGACAATCTAGAAGGTAAATTGCATGCTACTAAGGAAGTGAGTTCTCATCAACGAATGTTGAAGATGAATGACCTATTCATGGTAAGTTTTAGATCAGTTTCCTAAATATTTAGATCCCACGTGTTTGCAGGGTATTTTATTTGGGATCCATGTTGTTTAGATGTATTTCCACATAGACAAGATTATAATATCCATCGCTAAATCCTTAAGTAGATTGTAGGGAAAAACCAACATGATTTTATTTTGATAAACCTCATACAAATTGCTTGACTAAAGAGTGTAGTAGGTAAATTAGATAGAGATTATCTTAATTCAATGAGTGGTGGGAATTGTCCCTTTGAATGTATTTTTGATTCATTCTTTCCTTAGAAAATTAACTCAACTGATTCTTTATTCCTATCACAAAAGATTTTCAATCCCTGTGTTTGGTGGCATTTGACGAAAATAAAAATATCATTTTAGACAGGTTGTTTTGCAATGATAAGATTAACCCTTTTAATTTAATAGAACAAGTTTTTCAATTTAAGATTCCTATCGATGTCTCTTTTCACCTTTTGGGGCAATTGCTAGTCCTATTATCTATGGATCCTTTTGTTATTCCCATAGATCTATTCTATAAATGTAGAGGGGAGATGAAGTGTATTTTTTATATCATGTCATTATTTTTTCTTTGAGGTTCTTGTCTTCACATCCCTTTGCTAGTTGAAGTACTTGTGGGAGGACATATCTATCATTGAGAGGTAGAGAGTCCTTTCCTTGTATCCATGCGATTGCACCTTTGGATACTTGTGATTAGGGTGGATTTGGAAGTGTTTGAATTCCCCTTAGATATTTTGTTGGTGTAATAGATATTAGCCAAAATTTGTGATTACAATTTTAACATCTGTTTAGTTGTTACATAGCAAGATCATTGTTATTGATCATTATATCTTGACATCCTGAATTTATTAATAATGAGAAGCACTCCAAATTATTTTTCTAGACCCCATAGCTAGTAGGATTCAAGCATGTAGCTCATTATTCATAATTGAATGATATATAATCACTATTTTTTTCTTTTTCACATGCAAATTAGTCTTTTAGAGGTAGATTGTTATGTTATCACAACAAATTTACATGATTCACAAGGTGAGAAATCAATCTTTGGTATAATTTCAGATTATGGGTTCATAATTATAGGTCATTTATAGGCTCTAAATGTCTTCAAATTTTCACTTCTATTTGAGTATTAAACTGAACATATTAAGTATCTTATAAGTAACTATTTTTCCCTCCACCCACTTTTTATAAATTCCATAACCTTTAGGTAGAGACTTGCAACTTTGATGTTATTTTTCTTGTTTAGTAAAAGATTCACCAATACTTTACAAAATTTTATAATTTATTGAAAGTTGTAGAGTTTACAATTTATAAAGTTTCAAGGTCTGATTTTTTACAACCTAATTCTTTAAAGGGTGTTAGCTCAATGGAAGAGCATCTGCTTTGCAACCATGAGGTTGGTGGTTTGATTCCTTCATGTCCTGATATTCATTTGGAATGGTGACGATTAGTTTTTGGTGACGAAGGTTCTTTTGACCTTCACCAATTAAGCTTATGTTCACATTTTTTTACCCTCACCAAAATATGAAATGGTGATGGCCAACAAATGACACCATATATTTGAATCAGTAGTGATGCCCATGAAAGGTCCATCACCATAAATAATTGTTGTTCATGTGAAATGGTGATGGTCACTACCTGTCATTCTAATCATTATTCGTGGTGGACGTTGAATTTCACCACAACATCTATACTTTTGGCAATGCAGTCTTTCGTGATGTTCAATTTTTGGTGATAGAGGTTTTTTTTACTATCACTAGTGAGCTTATGGTGATATTTATCGACCCTCACCAAAATATGAAATGGTAACTATCAACAAACACCACCATATACATATGCCTCAATAGTCACCACCGTAAAAGGTCCATCACAATAAATCATTGTTTTTCATATCAAATGGTGACAATCACTATCCTTCATTATAATCATTATTCATGACAGACCTTGAATGTCACCAACACCTATATTTTTGGCAATGCAAAGTTTTGTAATGTTCAGTTTTTTGGTGAAGGAGGCTAAGGTTCGTCACCATTGCTCATATGAAATGGTGACAATCACTATCCATCATTATAAACCATTATTGGTGATGGACCTTGAATGTCACCATAAAACCTATATTTTTTGTGACGCCACCTTTGGTGACATTTAATTTTTGGTGACAAACTATTTTTTTAACATCACCAATGAGATTATGGTGATATTTTTCTACTCTCACCAATGTCCTTTTTTCTTGTAGTGAAAGATGCCATTTCTTCAACCATGGCCTCTTTCTAGAGTTTTCCATCCTCTAAATCCATTGCCTCGCTGACAATTCTGGGATCATCATCAATAATAGATAGAGAAAAATTTGAACAAAATGCAAATGGATTATACCTCTCTGACTACCTTCTCTCTCGAATTGATATTCTAAAAACTAGAGTTTGTGGCTCTTCCTCTTCCAATTCATGTTTTGTTGTAAAGTCTAATTCTTCGTCATTCAGTTCAAACTATACCTTTTGATGTTTCTTTGGTAGGAATTTGTGTTTAATAACATCCTTCACCTATCTAAACACCACATCTCAATTATACACAACCTTCCTTGTTTATAGGTTCCATAACTTATAACTTTATAAACCATCCTTATACCCAATAAAGATTCACCTTTCAAATTTACTATCTAACTTGGCCCTTTTCTCTTTTGGAACATGTATGTATGCATCACATCTGAATACTCTAAGATGTGAGAGAGCGGGTTTCTTACAAGTCCATACCTCATGTGGAGTCTTATCCTCCAACGTTGATGAGGATGATCTATTAAATAGGTAACATGCAGTATCCATTGCCACTACCTAGAATTGCTATCCTAACCTGGCACCACTTAGTACACTTCTTGCCTTTTCCATCAACATCTTCTTCATTCTTTCTGCAACTCAACTTTTTTGAGGTTTGTGTGGAGTAGTATTTTGTAGTTTTATACTACACTTCTTATATAAATCTTCAAATTTCTTTTTGAAGAACTCTCCACCATTATCTGTCCTCAACATCTTGATCTTCTTCTCTATCTAATTTTCCACCAAAGCCTTAAGTTTTCTAAACCTATCAAATACTTCAGATTTCTTCCTGAGGAAATATATCCATGTATTCCTCAAGAAGTCATATATAAATGAGACATAGTATGCAGACTTACCTAGTGATGGAATTGACACACGTCCAAATACATCACTGTTCACAAGCTTTAATATCCCTTTTTCCCTCTTAGCACATGAGGGGAAATTCATCTGATTCTGCTTCCTATATACACAATGTTCATAAAAATAAAAATCCAAAGAGAAATTATACATAACTTATACCATACCGTTTCCATGCAGTATTTGAAGGCCTTGCTCTCCAATATGTCCAAGTCTTTGATGCCATACCATGCTATTTTCTCTAAAGGCCACTAGATTTTTTTCTGCACTTTTAGGAACCAAATAACTGTTGCACCCATCAATAACAATGCTACCAAAAATATTATACATAGTTCCAATATGAACTCCCCACATCAATACCATCCCCAAACCATCTTGTATCTGTCTTTCTTGAACATTGTTTTCACACATGCATCATCCATCTTACTTACAAAAATCATATTTTCGGCTAATGCAGGAATATGCAAAGCACTAAGAAGTGTTCTAGTCCTTCCACCTTGCAATTTCAACTTGAATTTTCCCCATACATTGATTATGGGCTTCTTGACATCACCATCATCATATTTCTCGTACTTTCAGAACCACTCCCTATGGGGAGTGAAGTGAAAGTATGCACCTGAGTCAATCAACCATGTCTCATGATCTACATGTGTACTTGAAGAAGAAGCCAAGTACACATCCCCACCTTCATCTGAGGTGTTTTTCACCCCTCCAGAAGGAGGATCGTCGAATCCCTTTCCTTTCTTAGGAATTTTATATTTACAATCCTTATTGTAGTGCCCTTCTTTTCCACATTTCCAACATACCTTTATAGGTTTTCCAAGAGATTTAGATCTCCCTCGAGATTTAGATCTCCCACTTGAGGAATTATTTATGTTTTTGTTCTGGGAATTTCTTCTCACAGACAAGGCATGTCCATTTTGGCTCTCCATATTTTTTCATCTCATCTCTTCTGAAAACAACGATGAGACTATTTCATCAAACTTCAAGGTATTTGTATTGCTACCTACAGAAACAACCAAACTATGCCATCAATCTGGTAGAGATCACAGTAAGTTGATGCGCTTATCTTCATCTGAAATTTTTATATCAATAGATAACAATTGGATTAACATAATATTAAAGGCGTTCATATGCTTTGTCTCCTAGTATCCATCCTTCATCCTTAGGTTATATAGTTTTTTCCACAGGAACAGTTTGTTCACTAGAGAATTACATTGGTACATAGTCCCTAACTTGTCCCGCAAAGCCTTCGTCATAGCTTCTCCTGATAAATTCAATAATACCGAATTTGAGAGGCACAATCACATTATGCTCTTTTCCTTCTGATCTAACTTTTCCCAGTCTTTTGCCAACATCCCTGTTGGTGTTGTGCTTGGATCTCCATTGATCTTGGTCCACTGGCAAATCCTGCTTCTTGAGCTTCCACAACTCAAAACTTTAACCATTAAATTTTTATCTGTATGTTTCCACTATTTTCCATCTTCTTTCATCGCAAGAATCAATCCCACAGATTTCCCACTGAATAGGGTCTACCACATGCCTGAGAAAAAACCCTTAGCAACAAAGGAATCCCCTTGAAGTAAAATGGTCTCATACCAAGTGTAGGTTTTAACCCTATACATAAATTTCTTGCAAATGAATTCTTAAAATAAGAAAAATAATGGAGAGAACAAACATACACAAATATTTTCCCCTGGATCCCAAAACCATGAATACAAGATTAATTTTTCATTTTATTCTTTTTAATGTTACTATATATATATATATATATATTCCGAATAATTCATAAACCCTAATCCACTAACTCTGGATTAGCACATAACCATAGTTCCCTTGATTGGATCGACATATTACCATGGGAAGAAAACCATCATGCCCAAAATCATGCACAAAACCAGTCAGACCCCAGAAAATGTATCACGGGGTCAATCTTGTAAATAATATAACACATACCCAACAATCATCTCACAATAAAAAAATTTGAGTTATTCTACATGCCATCAAACTTCATTGCAATCAAAGATATATCTTGTAGTAAACTAATGCTATGCCCACTATATATATACTAACCACCACAAGCATGTGTAACTTGCAATATTGGATTCACTTGTGCTATTAGCATTTATTCAACCTACGTCAAAACTCTTAGAACCTCAGGTTATTCACGACGATTGATGTTGTTAAAGTGAGAGAAACGATGAGTGCTTTTCTCATTCTTACATCTTCTACAGATGGGCCCTTCATGCCATATCAAAACTTGTATACCAAGATAAGATTCATTACAACCTTGGCACATTTTCACAATAGACAGGTTATCAATCCTGCACTAAAATGTTTTATGCACCTCAAACATCTCTATGCTAAAATGGTGGTGGCCACTTTCATTCTCTGCCAAACAACAATACAAATTAAGGATGATGTGAAACAACTTGTTGAATTGATGCATTGGCTTGAACATTTGTTTCCATAAAATGATGTGAATCCATTCTTCTATATTGGTTGTAGTTGGGTCCATTCTTCTTACATAAGTTATAGATCATAGTGCTAAAATGAAGCATATGAAAATTCCAAGTTAATTTTTTGAAGTGTGAAGTTAGTTGAATAGAGAAAACACATACATTTTCTTACCAATTTCACCATCCAAGCTGAACTTGACCAATCGATAAAGGTTAACTTGGTTGTGAATTTATTTCTCCACCCCTAGTCACTCGAATATTGTTGTTAAAAAAAATGGAAAAAAAAACATTCATTAAGAAATTACAAAATATATATTCAAATGTACAAATGCCATGAAAATAAATCCACTTGCAGCACCTATCTTATTTGATGAGAGGGAGTGTGCATAGATTCTCTACCAATAACAATATTGTCTATAGAATTTCCTCTAAAAACACTTGTTCCCTCATTTGTAACTGAATGTCATAGATTGTCAACCATCATAGCAAGCATACTACTATCAGAAAAAACATCAAATGTCGCAAATTGTTGAATCACATCATTGTGCCTTTTTTCATAATTACATCTCTTCCATCATTTCTAAAGCATTGATCATTTCCACTTCTATGAATGCTCCTTGTGTACAAACAATGTTCCCAAAGAACATTACCATTAATATTGCAAAACATGAAAATTAGGAAATACACACCATCCAGGGAAACAAATAGTTCAATGAAATCTTCTTTGCATGAAACATACAAGTTTTGAAAATTTTAGTTAAAGAGTTCATCGTTCTTACGATTTAATGAAGTTTGATAGTTACATGGCTAAGGTTGAACTTGAGGAACAAACGAATCTTTTGTTCCTTCTAGCTATATTTTTGTACCAATATGTGTTGGAACATTGTTTTGCACTAGGCAATGAAACAAGGAAAACATATAATAATTAATATATTTCATTGAGATGTCAAAATCATATCAAAACAGAAAATACTTCAAGCACCTGTCCTATTCCAAGAGATTGGGCCCACATATATCCCGAAGGACTGATGATATTTACTATATAGTTGCTGGAAGGAATGTCCCAACCCACATTACCAAGAGAATGACCAAAATTCCTGACCTTCTGAATTTCGACTAGAGTGGAGTTGGGCACCATAGTCAAACAAAATAAAACAACGTTCTTCACAACCGACCTCCCAACTACCAATGTCACTCTTACACAAACTACGCACCACATTGGAGTCAGGGTCACTACTATTAGAAACTTGAGTTTAATACCATGTTGACTTATGATTACCCAACTGCCTTCAGCTATGACTATGGATAAAATATTTTATCTATTGGTTTGTGTGCCAACCATAATTTTGTTTTAGCCTTCTTTACTTTCTCTAAAGTTGAACACAATTACCAATCAAATGAGAATTGTATTGAGCACCCGTTATTTTTGAGGTAGCAAAAAAAATCACCCAAGTTTGAAAAGTGCTAATTCATAATACACCTTTTTTTTGGAGCATATTTTTAACACTTTAAATTTTCTTATGTATCAAGTAAAACATTTTTTTTAAATGTTAGTGATTTTCATATTGATTTTGAAATGTGTTGATGTAACATCAGCCCCTTTTTTAGAGGGCTTATTTTTTACACTTTAAATTTTCTAATGTATTAATTATGCATATTTTTTTTAAATGTTGTTGATTTTCATGCGGATTTTGAAAAGCATCAACATTTGTTTTAGGACATGTTGTTGACACTTTAAATATTCTTATCTCATAAGTGTGCACAATTTTTTTAAATGTTCATTATTTAACCATTTTTCAAGTTATCCTATTCCTCTTCTTAGTTTTTTCCTAAGAGGTTTGCTTTTTATGGGTTTTCCAAACATGTATTTTTTGTTTTCCTTTGCAATTTTTTTTACAATGAAATTTTTAATTCTTTTTGTAATGTTAAAAAAAAATAATAACATTAATATTTTGGGGTTGGGATTTTTTGTACATTTATATATCATTAATTAATACTTGAATACACATAAAATAATTGTCATTAAAAAAATAATAATTGTAAACACTCGACAAAAGATACACATTTTGCATATAAATAATATCAAAAAGTATGTATTTCAAAACCTTTTCGCTAAAAATGACATGTTAAATAATAATAAAATTCAATAAAAAATGTTGAAAAAATAGCAAAATTTATGAAATTTTTATGAATTTTAGATTCAAAGATGATGAATTTTTAAGTTTATTTCCAAAAAATGATTCACATCAGATTATAAGTAAAAATAAAAATAAAAATGTTAAAAAAAACTGAAACATACACTTCTACGTTCATGATTGGGCTTTAAGTTTTCATTACAATGGGTCGAGTTTGCTTACACTACATGTGAATTTGATGGTTGATTTTTAAACTTTTGTTGTAGTGTGTCAAGTTGTCTAAGGCTAAAGTTTTAAAATCTCTATAATTTTAGAATTTTAAAAATAAATTACTCTTGGTATAATGACTCTTTCATGTAGGTGTTCATTTTAAAAGTTTTTTTAGTCATAAAATTTTTCAATATGCCATAGTTGAAATATGTTGAAAACTAAAGGTTTTTTGTAGTAATGATCATTGGTTTTAATTCCATGGTTGAAAAATTGTCAAAATTTTAAGGTTTTTGTAAGTCATGATGTTTAATCTTTAATGCTATGATTGAAAACAATTATAAGTATTCTTTCTTTAACACCTTTGTTGGAATTGCTGGAATTTTAAGTCCTTTCAGAGACACGATATTTTATCTTTAATGCCATGCCTAAAAAATGTTGGAATTTTAAGACTTTTCAAAGACATCATATTTTATTTTTAATACCCTCCCTAAAATTCATTAGAATTTTAAGGCTTTTTAGAGCGGTGACATATTATATTTAAAGTCATGTTTGAAACTCGTTGGAATTTCAAGTTTTTTTAGAGTCTTGATATTTTATCTTTAATTTCAATATTAAAAAATGTTAAAAATTTACCCTGAAAAGTAAAATATGTCATTCTAGTATCAACACTTTTAGTTTTCAGGGTGTTTTTTCACAAAAAATATGGTTTTCACTGTCATTGTTAAAAATGTTGAAAATTTTCCCAAAAATAAAAAAATGTGTTGATGCAACATCAATAATTTTTATTTTTGGGTTGTTGCTTTCATGTTTTTTAGGGACTTTTGGCTAAAGTTATCATTTTGATAATAGTTATCGTTTGATTGGTAACTTTGTTATTAAATCCCAAATTGCAATCCATTATGTTTCAATAAAACCTTCCCTAAACCTCGATCATCCAACCTCACCTCGATTTTCACATTGATTAAATACTAATCATCAACCTTCCATATAACAAAAACACACATATATATATAAACAATATTTCAAATACTGCGATATAAAAAGAACCATCATTTATATAGTTTCATATAATCAATAACAAAAGAATCTATACAATCCACAAATACATAACAAAAAATGACATTAAAGTGCATTGTTCGATTTGCAAAGTAGTAGATCAACGCAAGTAATTTCCAACAAAAATATGAAAATTTGACATTCTATGATTTCATTAAACAATCCAAATTCATATTACATTGATTTTCAAAATATCTCTGCAAAGGTTAAACTAACATGACATCTGCAACAATTTCTAGCAAAAAACTTCTTGAAGCCTCAAAGGCTAAATCACAATATCCACAAGCAGTAGTGGTATATCAGTAATTAAATATGTATTTTGTAAAAGTGAGAAAACATTTCCATTTTAAATAAGATCATTGAGACCTTCAACTGACTACACATGGAATCCATATTTTTCTAAGAGGGAGACACCATCACCAATTGTCATTTTGCATAATCCTGTCACCAAATCATATAGTTTTCGCTGCACTTCCATACAAACCAACATAAGTACTTTTCCCTCAACTACATGAAAATAGTAGGTAGTCTGGGAATTTACTATTTATATCCATTGAGATAGTATCAAGCATTCTTCATCTAAACCCCTAGTCATCTTCAAAATATTCTAAGATTCAACCATTTGAAGCTTAGCCAAATTCACAAGTTTCTCTCTCTTCAAGCGATCAAACAAATGTAGAACCATTCTTTATAAGACAAACTAGTTGATTCCTATATAATCCTAATGACATACATTGTATGTCAGTGATAGGAACAAATGAAAAACCCCACTCGTTTCTTATAAGATCCAACCAATAGATAGTGTAGCCATACAAAGGGTAATCATCATAATCTTTGTCTAAATATAGGCAAAAAAAATTTCGTTTGTGAAAGATAACCTCCTTTGGGGGAGTTACACCATCAAAATGAAATTTCGTCCTTCCCCAAACCATGTTGACACTCGTGCAAATAAAACAATGTGATTCTATGTTTTTGCACGCATGTTCAAGCATAACCCAATCATATTTTCATGGACTAATATTCTTTAACAAAGAGAAGAATCCCCACTCCCCAAAAATAAGAGGTCCAAGATTTCTAAAGGTCTTTGTAAATGGGTTTATTATTAAATAATTCTTAAAATGCAAAGAACTTCTAGGCGCACTGGACATTATCATTGATCCAACTATACATTGAGTTTTGTATCTAGAGTGCAAAACAGGAAAAAACAACAAAGGTATTTTCCCTTTGTCATTAAGGTAAGATCCAACAAAGAAACTATCCTCGATACCAACTAGGAAATAAATAAATCTAAATTCTTTGTCAGCACATCAATTGCAAGCAACAAGAAAATTTAGGTTTTCCAATAGCGTACTCCATTATTTACAAACCAACAAAATTTTATCAAAACTCATAAAGGAATCCAATCAAATACAGGCTCAACAATCTCAAATAGCATAAACTTCAAAATACTTGGATTCATGAGAAAATCAACAACTTTCCTGAAAGCAAACCAAATATTGTATGTTACATTACAAAGGATAAAATCCTTAAAAAATACTTATCTTATTAAACATGCAAATCATCATATTAAACATGCTAAAATATCCTTCATAAACACTTATTAGCAAAAAACTCTTTTTTTTAAAAATTACATTATTTTAACAAAATTTCAAAATATTTGCATTCTTGAAAAAAAAATTAAAACTTTATTTCAACTAACAATCCTTGGAAAATAACATTACAAAAAAAAATTACGACTATGTTGACTACGTTGTACGTTGGGGTCAGGGTTCCCCCTCCAACTAACTTGTATGGAATACCATCCTAGTTTCTGACTACTCGATTGACTTCAACTCCAACCATGAATACTAATATTATTTTTATCAATTTGCATACCAATAATCACTTTCTTTTACTTTCCTTTTGTTCAACTTTCCCACTCGCGACATCCGCCCTATGTAGACTACATTGTAGGGTGGGGTCGGGGTCACCCCTACAAATAAATTCTATGCAATATCATCTTGAATTTAGACTACCTGACTCACTTCATCTCTACCTATGGATAAAATATTGTTTTTATCAATTTTCGCGTCGACAATCACTTTCTTTTACTTTTCTTTTGGTTTTTTTATAAAATCATCCGCAAATTTCAATTGTTTATATTTTAATTAAACGTTCCTCGATGTCTAATCATCTGACCTCACCTCCATGCAAATATATTATTGTTGGTCCACAACCTTTTAACAAAATTTATTTTCTTTCCTCCTATGTGCTTTGTATTTTTCATCTCTTCTTCACACCCTCTTTACACCGCTTCTCTGAAACTTATTTCCGATTACAAAGAAAGAAATCCAATTTCACTCTGCCACTCATAATTTATGGTAAACACACAATCTCCTAAAGAATTGGGTTGTTGAATTCCATATGTTTAACAAACCTTACTTATTTTTATTTCTTTTTTAGTACATAAGATGGGAAAGAAAGCTAAAACTTCAAAACAATTCACAACAAATTCTATATCAAAACGTACATCTATGCGTTCTCTTACTCAGTAGCGGAAAGATTGCCCCAAATTCTATCATAAAATCAACTAGAGATTCCACAGAATCACCAAGGTGTTTTTAGATCGAGTAACTATAAGCATACGAGTGGAATGATCAACAATAGAATTAATTTGTTTACTATTTTCGAAACTAGTTTTATGTTATCAATATAATGAATTGAGCCTATTAGTGTCAGTATCTACATACTTCCATTAGGGATCAAATTTTCACTTTGCATTTTCATTTTAGATCTCATATTAAAATTTTTGCATCATTTCATTAGGTCATGTCAAGCTGATCCACTGATGGTTGTCTTCTCCTCAGAAAACCCAATTTCTCCCTCATAAAGTACACTTGTTGACCCATCTCGAGGTTGTATTCAGTCATAGTTTTAGAGTCAAATGCAATCATGTTTCCATTATGTCTTAGGGCATGTTTTCATTAGGTCTTAAGGTTCATTTCCAAGGTCAAAGGCATGATTTAAAAGTGTAAATAAAGGGCAGCAAGGGTATGAGGATGATAATAAATCAAGAGTGATTTCTAGTAAGTCATAGTCACTATACAATTATCTCTTTAACTAATGTAATTTTCACCTCAAAAACATGTTTTTGAGGTGAAAACAAAGTATTTTAGGTTAATTTATATTTTTATGTAATTTGAGTCACTTTATGTAATAAATGATCTCGGTTGCATCAATGCATCTCTCCTTGCTACAAGACAATGAACAACTGCAAAAAATCAGTTCAAATTGAGCATCATCCACCTGAAAAAGGAACAATGAAGAAAAGGCATTAAAATAGATATTTGGAAAATGCCCAAAACATTATAAAGTGGGTTTTTCTAATGTAAAATCAAAATTCACTCCTATATAAGATGTCACATTTAATTTTCAAGCTTATCATTCTTATTTGGCAAAGAAGGAGACAAAAAGTGAAGAAGAGAGGAGAAGTTGAGCAAGTTTTGGGCCAAGGAGAAGTGGCACTGCACTTAGGGAGATTGGTGCTGTGCACCTGGGCAGTTGAAGGTGGCGCTACGTGTTCAGGACAGAGTGTTGCACATAGAGACTGAGTGTTGCACGTAGGCCAGTTTTGTAAGTGGAAAAAACAATTTTGTTGCATGTACAGGATGGCATTGCACACCTGTAGGAGGCACTGTGCGTAGGGCCAGCAAGGGCCAAATGACCTCTTGCCACCCAAAAAACATCAAATTTTTCCTTGCTTTCCCTCAAACAAGTAAGTATTCTTCCTTGACTTCATCATTGGTTTGCAATTAATGCATTTAAGGATAATTTTCCATGGTAAATGTAAAACCCTAGACTTTCCCCTAGTTATGCCTAAAAAACCTAACCCCTATTATTCCTCCCATCACTTATCACTAAAACCCTAAACCCCTCCCCCATATCACTCCATAACACTCCACATCCCTTTGTCCTTCATCCCAAAAGCAATACCACAAAAACCCAAGCCCCTCTCCCTCATTTTCAGGATTCTAACCCTCCCACTCATTTTCATGTTTACCTAGCCCACCAAATACCTCACAAGATCATCTCCCCTTCCATTATTCCTAATCACTCTTACTCACCCCATCCATTCATTTTCTAGGAGTGCACAGCCTCAAAATTTTCAAACATGGACAAAGGAGACAGAGACTATGAGGAGGAGGTAAACACTAGCAGTGACAATTCAGCAGGTAGACCTAGGCATCAGAGAAAACACACAAGGGAGGCAGAATTATCAGGGAAGAGCCATCAAACCTCAGAGACTTGCAAGCCCCTCATTTGGTTATCACTTGCTTTAGGAATCTAGGCCTCTATGAGTTCTGTGAGCAGGTGGAGAGAGTTCAACACCATCCTGAGCTCACCAGCCTTTTTGTGGCCAATCTTCGTGACAACAAGATGACTCTCGTCGGGGTGACATTCACAGTTTCACCATCCATCATTGTGGATGCAACCATGATTCCAAATGTGGGAGAGAAATGGTACAAGGCACGAGACCTATATGAACACTATTATGAGCCTTACATCAAACCTAGGTAAAAAAATGAAGCAAAAGGATTTTTGCCTTTCAGGTTCCTTGAAGACAGGTATGCCCCCATGATGAAAATCATCATGAAATATTTCACTTATGAGGGTAGATTTTCCATATTGTACACCTATCGCATCAGGATTCTCATGCATTTTACTAGGGTGAGGATGTTAAACCTCCCTTATTTCTTGTTTAGGAATATTGAGAAGATGGCCTACCTTCTATAGAAAAAGCCATACCCTCAGCAGATGACAAGTCTCTACCACTATTCCTTGATCAAAATGATTGTGTTTCCTCATCTTAATCTCCTCAACATCTCTTGGGAGACATTTATTGCTCACAACATCTTTAGGGGTCCTCAAATTTCGCCACCAGTGTCTCAAGAACTAGGAGAACCTTCTAGCAATGCTAAGGTGAAGAAAGATGGGAAGGCCAAAGAAACTAGAACCATTGAGGTTCCTGAGACCTACAAGACATACCAAAGGGGCACAAGATTTTTTTTTACAACTGATAGGCAAGTGTTTGTTCCACTTGGTGTGGAAGGACCTTGCCCTCTTCATCAACTCATAGGAAAATGCTTGCTCCATGGGGTGTGGACAGGGCTTTGCCTTCTTCATCAACACAATAGGAATAGGTGCAACAACTACACAAAGGGAAAGAAAAGATGCAGGTGGAAGATATTGATGATGAGGAGGAAAGAGACCTTGATTTTATGGAGCATGATGATATAGAACAACATTATATTCATCATGGCATAGAGGCAATTGACTTGGAGGCTCAGGATGAAGCAACAATAGAAAACATCAGGAGAAAGAGGTTCAAATCCAAGCATTGATGGAAAATTTGGAGAGAGCCAAGTATGTCATGAAATATTTGGAACAATATAACAAGAGGCTGAGTGATAAGCAGGTCCTCATGGAGCTCGAACTTCTCAAGACAAAAAGACAAAGTGACAAGGGTAAATCAGTAAGGCAAGAGGAAGAAGTGTCGGTCACTTTGACTCCAATTAAGAAGGAAATTGAGGGTGATAGATAAATTTGGATTGAAAGAGTCAATTTGCACTTCAAAAGGTTACTAAAAAGGGCCAATAGGGACAACCAAATCATCAAGCACATGGCCTACCACTATAGGACCCGAAACAAAATTTACAATATAAGGGTCAAATAGATGAAAGCAAGGCTAAGATGGGCTCTAAGAGGAAAAAAAGAGGAGGATATACTTAGGTTTCTTGTTGAAGCTTCCTTGGATCATTAGGATGCTTGATGATGGTGCTTCTCACCAATTCTTACCATGTTTGGAGGAGTTTTTGTTTTTAGCAAATTTTGAAAATTTTAAACACATAAAATCTGGGGCTACGCGTAGCGCCGCTGGTGCTACACTTTTCCTAGGAGCACCCAACAGAAAAAGGGCTTTCATTTTTGGATTCAGAGTGATGAGTACATGCACCCTATGCATCTGATAAGTTTTTGGGACAGAACGGGTCTACCAAAAAGTCAAGAAACACCCTAAAGATGACCTTTTTGCCACTTTTTGGACACACAGAAGCTGTCTTGGGAGAATCAACTTTTGAGGGGTAAAATTAGCTTCAAATGAAGAAATTACAGCTGTTTTGGAAAGTAGACTTGAGGATCATTCCAATGAGCTATCATGAGCTCAATTTGGATGCCAGGAAGGTCTCCAAAAGGGACCTGAATGTGGCGCTGCGCGTAGGACAAATTTTGCACATGATTTCCATTTCACTGTGTTTTGACTATGATCTTGGATTTTATCTCATGGAGGATGTTTTACTAATGTAAATTATGATTTGGCTTGTAAAAATGATGGATAATTATGAGTAGAGGGTAGATTCATTAGCTTAAAAGTCATTTTGAGCACAAATGAATCAGTTTCCTCACTTTTAGAGGCAAGTTTTTAGGATTCCTAGATTCCAATTTCTTGTTCAGTGTTGGTTAGATTAGCTCCTCATCTTAGGGATTCGACCCCTGAGGATGGTATGAGGTTGAAAAAATGCCTATATATTCTTCTTCTTTCTCATTGTAAAGTGTTGGACTCAGATGGATGCTTAGGTTTTGAAAAGACATCATTTTGTATCAGTTTAGGAGGAGATTCATCAGAAATTGCAACTATTTCTTTGGGATCCATGTGGTATGGTGTTTAGTTTCAATTTCCTCTCTTGTGATCATATGTTTTAAATGTTTTGTGTACTTAATTAATCATTTCATTGCTTCTAAATGGATGTTTTCAAGTTGATATGCAGAATCCATAACATTAATGCTCTGCTTTGGGAAAATATTCACCAGTTTATGTTTTCTACAGTTTAGGAAGGATCCATGATGATAAAATGATCTTCCTAGCTTCTCACTAGTCTTGAATCACCTCACCCATCAAACCCTAGAGTGCTAAGCTTCATACCTACCTTGCCCCATTGAACACCATGCAATTTTGACCTAATTTCCTAACCCTCACTGTCCGACTCCTCCTGACGCAACAAAACCCTTTCAAAAATAACATCAAAATATTTGCTATTATACCTAGCTTAATATCATTTTCCTAATCCATTCATGTTGGCTGAGATCCTTATGGAGAGATTCCTCTCCTGGCCTAGTAGGGCTAGCTACTTGGCTAAGCGTGATTTGTGGTTACCCTGGCATTGCCTTCCTTCAGCCTAAGGTTCAATCCAGGTGATAACATAATGGTGAACGTACTGGGGAACAAAATATTAATCACCCCGATAATATCTTTCATTTGAATTCTTAAGCTTATGGATGATGAATTTTAGAATTTACTAGGCTGAATTAGAAAGTTGTAAAGAAATATATAAAATTTCAAAATTAAGTATTCTGGCTTCTCGAAAGTACACCAAATCCAATCCAAATCTAAATCCTCCAACCATTGTCAGTGATCCTCATAAATTAGGCATAAATCTAAGAAAGTTGCAGAGAAATTTAGTGTAGCAGAAGAACAATCAAGTGAAGTTTTCATTCCTCGTGTTCATTCACTCCCAGAAAGGTTAGACACTCTGCAATATATTGAGTTTGATGTTCATTTTGAGAAAATTCTATTTCACAGTAAATCTTTGAGTTGGATTGATCAAATAGTTGTTGATTCCTCTATATCTCTTGATAACCCCATTGAATAATTGTTTACACAAAGTAAATCAGGGTCATAGCTAATTCATGCTCTCGATAAGTTGCAGAACCTTTATTGAAACATAGACACTTGGGTGAAAAATAGGCCATCTTTTAATTTTCCAAATAGCTCCATTACATCTATTGGAACTCAAACAATCCCTTACCCACTGCTTTCATCTTCACAGATTGTTCACATTACTCAAGCTGTTGTTAATCCCCCTTTGAATATACCGGGTACCCCAATCCTTGCTTTAAATCCACCACCTCCCCTACCTCCAGTTATGGTTGCTCGATATGCACCCCTTGTTTTACCTGAAAATCTTGGTGCCATGCCCATTGATTATCAAACCAAAATAAATTTCTTTGATGCCACCCAAACCATTACAGCTCAATAGCATGTAGATAAAATGAATGATTTCTTTGACCTCCATGAAGTTGAAATTGAAGATGTGACAATGAGGTTGCTTGTACAATGTTTTGGAGGTGAAGTTCGGAAATGGTTCAGAGCCCTACCAACAGCTTCTGTCACTACTTTACCAATCCTCCATAGGTAGTTTCTAGATCGATGGGAGGTGAAGAAGAATCCCCTTCAGATTTTGTCCAAGTATGAGAACATCAAAAGAAATGTTGGCAAGAGTGTGCAAGACTATTGTGTAAGGTTTAATGCAGTATATAATGTTATTCCTGCAAACATTAAACCACCGGAGGGACTGGATTTTCTTAATTTTCCAGATGGATTCGATATTGATATGGCATATTAGTTACGGGAATGTGATCCTACAACACTAGAAGACATACAAAAGAATGTTGTGAGCATGGAAGCAAACTTGTTGGCCAAAAGAGCAAAAATGAGATCCGAGAAAAGGGTGACTATAAAAGAAGAAGCGTCTACTTCAGATGTAAAAATGGATACACTGATTCGAACAATGGAGAGGATGGTTAATAGGTTATCCATCAAAGATAGACCTGAACCTCAGATCTTGAATCCAAATTTTAGAGGCTAGCAGCAACCCTAATTCCGAATCAAGTAGAGAGAAAAAAAGCACCAGAGCAACTCGCACAACAACAACAACAGATTAGAACTCCCTTATAGTAGAATTATGTTCAAGGAATGAAAGAGGAAGATGAGGAAGATCCAGTAATTAAAACGAATCACTTTTTCACTGTTGATGGTATGCCCATATTTCTGACCGAAGAGGAAGAGTATGCAGAAGGTCCCAACATTCAAAAGGATGAGGACTACATCTTAGCAAATGATTTTGTTTTGGAGGCTGAATCTGTTGACTATCAGCGTGGTTACATGAATGCTTTGACTGCACAGCACAGGCAATAATATTTAAGGAACAAATATGTACCGGTCAATCCTATTCAGAATAGGACTAATTTTCGATCAAAGAATGATCTCTCAAACACTCAGAAGAAAGGAAAAGAGGTCACTGATCTGAATCCTAGCAAGGTACCATCAACAAGTACAATTGCAAATGAGAAAAACAATCAGCAAAGGGATAGTGCAATGAAAGAGAAAATAGATAAGAAGGAGATCGATGCCAAAGAGATAGAAAAAGTTTCATCTTTTAATTTAGAAAGTGAAATTTCTAAATTGCAAGTTTCCATTCCTTTGAATGAGCTTGTTAAGAATAGCAACTATAAACATCATGTATCTAGAATACTGCAAATCGATCCTTTGTCTGACATGGTGAATGTTGAGGATGATCATCCTGAACTCATTTTTGGTCTAGCCATAGAAGGTCAGGTTGAAGATAGTGAAGCCCTTCCCTTTCTTCTGAGTCTTATATTGCATGAGTATATTCCCCATAATGCTTTGTTTGATTTCGGAGCTTCCCACAATTTGATGCCCAATTGGAAATCCGAGCCAAAAATGTCTTGATGGATGTGGTAGTCGCTACTATACCACCACGATTCGGTATGCTCTTGTCTAGATCGTGGGGAGCTAAACTCAAAGGTACTTTACAACTTGATTTCTCTTATGCTACAATCCCTATTTTCGGTCAATTGAGGAAGTTGTACCGGGAAAATAAAATGAAGTATATTATCACCAGTGAAGAGAAGCCTGTGAATCATCCGATAAATGTTGTACATACTAATTTAGAGTCTTTTATCAAGAGCAAGGATTTACCAGAAATTTCTGATAATTTTAGAGCAATTCTTAATCAAGAAAAAGAAAAAATAGCAATTTTTTCTAAGCAGCCTACATAGTAGCAAAAGGTTGGTGAAGAGTAGAAAAATGAAGTAATCAGTGAAGGTATGATTAAGAATAAAATAGAATTCCAACATCTAGAAGATGAAGTTAGCCTTTGGAGCATGGACTTTGATGGTGCTTTGGGTAAAGACGGTGCCGATATTGGAATTTGGATTCAAAGCCCCTCTTTTCAGCCTAACAAAGTCCCAAGTAATGTTAGAATATGTTCCGACAAGTTGGCTTTTGATTACTCTAATAATGAAGTAGAGTATGAGGCATTGATTACAGGTCTAAAATTTTTGAAGAAACTAGTCGCGAAAAGGATTTCTATTTATGGTGATTCAGAGTTGGTGACTAAACAAGTAAAAGGATAATATCAAGAAAAGCATCCACAGATGAGGGCCTACAAGAATGTAGTCTGGATATTTTGAAGATGTTTCCGGAATACACCTTAACAACGGTGCCCCAAAGTCAAAACATGATTGCTGATTCACTCGCCACCACAACAAGCAATTTGAAGATTCCAATGAATTCTAGCAATAAATTTGAAATTCATGTCAAACATAGGCCAACTATTCCTGATAATTTGAGGTATTGGCAAGGTTTTTGGGATGATAATGAAATTAATGCCTTTTTGCAGAATGAAGGGAAGTTTAAGAATGCTTCCATTGATGATGTTTGTGATTCTGATTAACAAGACATTGAGGTAAATCAGATGGAGGTTTTAAAGCTAAATGATAATATTATTCCTAGAGGTCTCATACCTTTAGAGGAGCTCTTTGATCAAGACGATGTGGCGAGAAAACCAATATTGGTTACTACGGACAAAGGAGTTGAAGATGTAAATCTTGAAATAGCAGACCAACCCAAGCTTGTAAAGTTATCAAAAACATTGTGTCCCGAAGCAAAGGCTAAGTATGTTAAGTTGCTTTCATAATTTTTTGATGTTTTTGCGTGGGATTATTCAGATTTGAAAGTGTATGACAAGAACATCATTTAGCATACTAATCCTATCAAGATGAATCAAAAACCTTTCAGACAAAATTTGAGAAGAATCAATCCAAAGCTATTGCCATGCATCGAGAAATAGGTAAATATATTGTTTAAAGCTGGTATCATTGTTCCAATTAGATTTTCTGATTGGATTTCAAATTTGGTCCCAGTACAAAAGAAGACTGGAGAGATAAGGTTATGCATTGATTTTTGGAACCTTAATAAAGTGTCCATGAAGGATAATTACCCTCTTCCTAAGATGGACCATATTATGCAAAGAGTAGTTGGAGCATCATGAATGTCACTACTAGATGGCTACTCAGGCTATAAACAGATTTTGGTGCATGAAAAAGACCAAGACAAAACTTCCTTCACAACAACATGGGGAACTTTTCAGTATGCCAAGATGCCATTTAGGCTGAAGAATACCGGAGCCACTTTTCACCGGGCAATGGACATAGATTTTGCTAATGAGAAGGATGTTTTCTTGGTAGTCTATTTAGACAATTTGATAGTATTTTCTAGTTCTCATGATGAGCATTTGCACCACCTAAGGATTGTCTTTCAGAAATGTAGGAAGTTCGGGATTTATTTAAATCCAAAAAAGAGTCTTTTTTCCATGGAAGAAGGTAAAATCCTTGGTCATATAATTTCTAAAGATGGTATTCGCATTGATACTTCAAGGGTGGAGGCAATCCAACAAATAGACTTTCCACGTGACAAAAAGGAGATTCAAGCTTTCAACGGTAAGATGAATTTCTTGCGCAGATTTATACCAAATTTGGCTTAGCATTTACGTGAGTTAAATAATATGTTGAAGAAGGACATCACTCTGAAATGGACCAAGGATGCCATGAAATCATTGAACTTGGTATAGTTTTCTTTAACCACAACCCCAGTTTTAATCATTCCTAATTATACTCATGATTTTATCATATTTTCATTTTCATTTGAGCACACTATGGCTATGGTGTTGATGAGCAATATGGATTAGGTGGAGGAACCCATTGTTTTTTCAGTCGGACTATTAGAGATGTTGCTTTGTGCTACAATATCATTGAGAAACAAGCTGACTGGCTCTTATAAAAGCATTGAAAGATTTTCGAGTCTACATTCTGCATTCACATACCATAACATATGTTCCTAATGCAGCTGCCAAAGATTTTCTTATGCAAACTGATCTGAAGGGAAGAAGAGGTAAGTGGATAACAACAATGTTGGAGTACGATCTTGAGATTAAGCCTACCAAACTAATCAAAGGAAAAGGCTTGGAAAAATGATGGCTAAATCAAATCTGCATGCTCTAGACATAAATCTCATTACAGCAGCATCAGATGACGAAGATGATGGCACACTCATTCAGGTATCAAAGATGTTTCTCAAATCACCTTGGTATTTTGATATAGTATATGTTCTTCAACATCTTTTGCCGCCTCCTGGAATGTCAAAACGTAAAGGTAGATCACTAAAACTAAAGTGCAAAATTCTAAATTTTAAATAGTGCTCTCTATTGGAAAGACCTGGGAGGGGTTCTTCTTAATTGTTTGGTTGAAGATGAAGCTCAGCAGGTAATGAATGATTTTCATAAAGGGGATTGTGGCAGTCACTTATTTTGGAAAACGACAACTAACAAGGTGTTGAGAGAACGATATTATTAGCCAACTTTGTTTTTATATTTATATAAGGTAGTCATGAGCTACCATGAACGTCAAGTTTTTCAGGGAAAAACGAAGTTACTTCCTCTTCCTCTGAAGCCAGTTGAAGTAAATGCACCTTTCCAGTAGTGGGGACTTGATTTCATAGGAGAAATCCATCCTACATCATCAGCACAATGTAGATGGATTTTGACAGCTATTGATTACTTCACCAAGTTGATTGAAGCCATTCCAACAAGGCAAGCCACGAACATAGTAATTATCCAGTTTCTAGAATCTAATATCTTGTCTCGTTTTGGTTTCCCTCACAAGATTATTTCAGATAATGCAGGGAAATTTAAGTCAAAGAGGATGGTCGAATTTTGCAACAAGTACAATATCACATTGGGTCATTCCACGGCATATTACCCGTAGGGAAATGGATTATCTGAGTCGTCAAATAAATCCTTGGTGAACATTATCAAGAAAATGTTGGAGGTAAACAAGAAGAATTGGCATCGAAAGCTTGTCAATGCTTAGTGGGCCGAAAAAGTGAGTAGCAAGAAATCGATAGGTATGTCACCTTTTGAGTTGGTTTATGGTACTGATATGCTGTTTCCCACATCACTTGCAGTCCCGATCATGAGATTATTACAAGAAGATGGCAGTGAAGAGGATGATATTCAACGCAGGATTAATCAAATGATTCACCTTCAGCAAACAAGGGAAGAAGTTTCTCGAAACAGTTTCTGGTTGCAAGAGAAAAAAAAGAAGTTTTATGACTGCAAAACCAAGGAAAAAAAGTTTCAGCTGGAAGATGTAGTGCTACGATGGGTTGCACGAAATGAAGAAAAAGGAAAGCATGGTAAGTTTGAAAATCTATGGAAAGGAACATATAAAATCTCAGCCTATCAAGTACAAAATGCATTTTTGTTAAAGGAAATGGATGGTCAAGAATGCTCAGGAGGACCAGTGAATGGTAGGCTCCTAAAACAATACTAACTTTGATGTTGTTCCCTAAAGTTGCTTCACCATCATTGTATATATCGGTTTACTTTTCCTTGCAAGATTTCAAGTACAATATCATCTGGGCTTGGGGCTCGAAGAGAAGGCTATAAAGCTTGAATGATTTGAGTTGAGTTTGGTTGGTTTTGTTTTGAGTTAGTTTAGAGTCAGTTATGAGTCGGTTTTCAGTTTGTATTGAGTCATTATTATTCAAAAATGTAAAAAAAAAAGGGGTTTTTTCAGTCTTTTGTTTATTTGACCGTATTGGCCCAATCAGCTAGGCACTTGGTCTACGGTGTTCTTGACACCTCCAAGGAGCTACCATCCCCAATAAGGCGAATGTTAGTGTCAGTATTTGAATACTTCCATCAGTGATCAAATTTTCTCTTTGCATTTTCATTTTAGGGGTCTCATACTGAAATTTTTGCATCAATTCATTAGGTCATGTCAAGTTGATCCACTGATGGTTGTCTTCTCCTTGGAAAACCCAATTTCTCCCTCATAAAGTACACTTGTTGACCCATCTCCAAGTTGTATTCAGTCATAGTTTCAGAGTCAAATGAAATCATGTTTCCATTAGGTCTTAGGGCACGTTGTCATTAGGTCTTAGGGTTCATTTCAAAGTTCAAACGCATGATTTAAAAGTGCAAATAAAGGGCAGCAAGGGTATGAGGATGATAAATAAATCAAGGTTGATTGCTAGTAAGTCATAGTCATTGTACAATTATCTCTTTAACTAATGTAATTTTCACCTCAAAAACATGTTTTCAAGGTGAAAACATAATATTCTAGGTTAATTTATATTTTTATGTAATTTGAGTCACTTTATGTAATAAATGATCTCATCTGCATCAATGCATCTCTCCTTGCTACAAGACAATGAACCACTGCAAAAAATCAGTTCAAATTGAGCATCATCCACCTTAAAAGGAACAATGAAGAAAAGGCATTAAAACAGAGATTTGCAAAAGGTCCGAAACATTAGAAAGTGTGTTTTTCTAATGAAAAGTCAAAATTTACTCCTATATAAGATGTCACATTTCATTTTCAAGCTTATCATTCTTATTTGGCAAAGAAGGAGACAAAAAGTGAAGAAGAGAGGAGAAGTTGAGCAAGATTTGGGCCAAGGAGAAGTGGTGTTGTGCTTAGGGAGATTGGTGCTACGTTCCTGGGTAGTTGGAGGTGGCGCTACACGTTCAGGCCGGAGAACTTCTTGTAGAGACTGAGTGTTGCGCGTAGGCCAGTTTTGTCAGTGGAAAAAACAACTGCACTGCATGTATAGGAGGGCATTGCATGCCTATAGGAGGTGCTGCGCACAGGGCCAACGAGGGCCAAACGACCTCCTGCCACCCAAAAAAACATCATATTTTGCTTCCTTCCCCTCAAACAAGTAACTATTTCCCCTTGACTTCATCATTGGTTTGTAATTAATGAATTTGAGGATAATTTTCCATGGTAAATGTAAAACCCTAGACTCTCCCCTAGTTATGCCTAAAAACCCTAACCCCTATTATTCCTACCATCGCTTATCACTAAAACCCTAAACCCCTCCCCCATATCACTCCATAACACTCCACATCCCTTTGTCCTTCATCCCAAAAGAAATACCTCAAAAACCCAAGCCCCTCTCCCTCATTTTCATGATTCATACCCTCCCACTCATTTTCATGTTTACCTTGCCCACCAAATACCTCATAGGATCACCTTCCCTTCCCTTATTCCTAATCACTCTTACTCAGCCCCTCCATCCCTTTTCTAGGAGTGCACAACCTCAAAATTTGCAAACATGGATAGAGGAGACAAAGACTATGAGGAGGAGGAAAACACTGGTAGTGACAGTTCAACAGATAGACCTAGGCATCAGAGAAAACCACACAAGGGAGATAGAATTATCAGGGAAGAGTCATCAAACCTCAGAGAGTTGCAAGCCTCTCATTTAGCTATCACTTGCTTCAGACATCTAGGTTGTTATGATTTCTGTGAGCAGGTGGAGAGAGTTCAACACCGTCCTAAGCTCATGAGGCTTTTTGTGGCCAATCTTCATGACAACAAGGTGACTCTTGCTGGGGTGACATTCACAGTTTCATCCCCCATCATTGCAGATGCAAACAGGATTCCAAATGTGGATGAGAAATGGTACAAGGCACAAGACCTAGATGAACACTATTATGAGCCTTACATCAAACATAGATACATAAATGAAGCAAAAAGGCTTTTTCCTTTCAGGTTCCTTGAAGACAAGAATGCCCCCATGATGAAAATCATCATGAAATATTTCACTTGTGAGGGTAGATTTTCCAGATTGTACACCTAACACATCAGGCTTCTCATGCATTTTACCAACGTGAGGATGTTAAACCTCCCTTATTTCTTGTTCAGGAATATTGAGAAAATGACCTAATTTGTACAGAAAAAACCATACCCTCAGCAGATGATTAGTCTCTACCATTATTCCATGATCAAGATGATTGTGCTTCATCATCTTAATCTCCTCAACATCTCCTGTGTGACATTTATTTCTCATGACATCTTGAGGAGTCCTCAAATTCTCTCACTAGTGTCTCAAGAATCAGGAGGACCTTCTAGCAGTGCTCAGGTGATGAAAGATGACAAGGCCAAAGAAACTATAACCATTGAGGTTCCTGAGACCTACAAGACATACCAGAGGAGCACAAGAAAGTTGTTTGCAGCTAATAGGCAAGTGTTTTCTCCACTTGGTGTGGAAGGGACCTTGTCTTCTTCATCAACTCATAGCAAAATGCTTTCTCCACAAGATGTGGAAGGGGCTTTGCCTTCTTCATCAACACAACGAGAGTCGGTGAAACAACTACACAAAGGGAAAGAAAAGATGCAGGTGGAAGATCTTGATGATGAGGAGGAAAGAGACTTTGATTTGATGAAGCATGATGAACCAGAATATCATTATATCCATCATGGCATAGAGACAATTGACTTAGAGGCTCAAGATGAAGCAACAATAGAAAACATCATCATATAGGAGAAAGAGGCTCAAATCCAAGAATTGATGGACAATTTGGAGAGAGCCAATTATGTCATCACATATTTGGAACAAGATAACAAGCAACTGAGTGTTAAGCAGGTCCTCATGGAGCTAGAACTTCTCAAAACAAAAATACAAAGTGACAAGAGTAAATCAGCAAGGCAAGAGGAAGAAGCACCGGTCACTTTGACTCCAATTGAGAAGGAAATTGAGGCTGATAGAGAAATTTGGCTTGAAAGAGTCAATTTGCACTTAGAAAAGATACTGCAAAGGGCCAATAGGGACAACCAGATCATTAGGCACATGGCCTACCACTACAGGACCCAGAACAAAATTTGCAATATAAGGGTCAAATTAACAGATGAAAGCAATGCTAAGACGGACTTTAAAAGGAAAAAAAGAGGAGGATAGGCTTATGTTGTTTGCTAAAGATTCCTTGGATCATTAGAATGCTTAATGATGGTGCTGCTCACCAATTTTGACCAAGTTTGGAGGAGTTTTTGTTTTTAGCAAATTTAGAAAATTTTAAACACATAAAATCTGGCACTACGCAGCTACGCTTTTCCTAGGGGCACCCAATGGATAAATGGCTTGAATTTTTGGATTCAAAGCGATGATTACATGCACCCTATGCATTTTCTATGTTTTTGAGGCAGAACTGGTCTACCAAAAAGTCAAAAGACACCCTAAAGATGACCTTTCTAGCACTTTGTGGACACACAGAAGAGGTCTTGGGAGAATCAACTTGTGAGGGGTCAAATGAGCTTCAAATGAAGAAATTCCAAATGTTTTGGAACATAGACTTGAAGATATTTCTAATGAGCTATCATGAGCTCAATTTGGATGTTGAGAAGGCCTCCAAAAGGGACCTGAAATTGCCACTATGTGTAGGACTAGTGGCGCTGTACATAGGACAAATTTTGCACAGGATTGCCATTTCATTGTATTTTCACTGTGATTTTGGATTTTCTCTTATGGAGGATGTTTTAATAATGTAAATGATGACTTTTCTTGTAAAAATGATGGATAATTAGTAGTAGAGGGTAGATTCATTAGCTTAAAATTCATTTTGAGCACAAATGAATTAGTTTCCTCACTTTTAGAGGGAAGTTGTTAGGATGCCTAGATTCCAGTTTCTTGTTTAGTGTTGGTAAGATTAGCTCGTCATCGTAGGGATTCAACCCCTGAGGATGGGAGGAAGTTGAAACAATGCCTATATCTTCTTATTCTTTGTCATTGTAAAGGGTTGGACTCAGTTGGATGCTTAGGTTTTGAAAAGACATAATTTTGTATCAGTTTAGGAGGAGATTAATCAGAAATTGCAGCTACTTCTTTGGGATCCATGTGGTATGGTGTTTAATTTTAGTTTCCTCTCTTGTGATCATATGTTTGAAATGTTTTGTGTCTTCATTAATGATTTCATTGCTTCTAAGTGGATGTTTTCAAGTTGATAGGCAGAATCCATAACATTAATGCTTTGCTTTGGGAAAATATTCACCAATTTATGTTTTCTACAGTTTAGGAAGGATCCATGATGATCACTTGCTCTTCCTAGCTTCTCACTGGTCTTGAATCACCTCACCCATCAAACCCTAGAGTGCTAAGGTTCATACCTACCTTGCGCCATAGAACACTGTACAATTTTGACCTAATTTCCTAGCCCTAACTGTCCGGCTCCCCTGCTCCAGCAAAACCATTTCAAAAATCAAATCAAACTTTGTGCTACTATACATAGTCTAATATCATTTTCCTGATTCAGTCATCTTGGATGAGATCCTTATGGAGAAAGCCCTCTCTTGGCCTAGTAGGGCTAGCTACTTAGCTAGGCATGGTTTGTGGTTACCCTGGCATTTCCTTCCTTCAGCCTGAGGTTCAATCCAGGTGATAACAAAGACAACCCCACATTGTCTATCGATCTTATTGCAAGCAAAAAGTTTTTTTTTTTTAAATAAAAGCATAATCAATGAAGCTTATCACAAAATAAGTGTTTTCGACTAGGGAAGTTGAAATAAAAGTTACATTTGTTTGCGACTTGAATGTTCGATGCCCACTTTTACATTTACATTGTTCAATGTGAAATCCATGTCATATTAGGAAGACACCTCAAAAATTGCATACAAATATGGAAGGACCAAAAACATTTTACCACTCAGATCATTTTATGTTTTCACACAATGGATTGGCCTTTTTTGATATATCTCGCCATGAAATCTGATGCAAACATGCACACCATTGAGGAAGAATATGTCCCTCCATTTGATTTAGCAATCCAAACAATCCAAGTTGAAAATTACACAACCAATCGAGAAAAACATCACAAAATTGAGTTAAGCAATACCAAAAAACATTGTTGTCTTAAATTTTTTAAACAGCGTTCTTGTCTTGGGTATTGAAACATTTGATCAACCATAACGGGGCTTGGGTTTTGAATGTGTAACGTTGTGTTTGCTATTCAAACATCATGATCACCACGATGCACAAGCTTCAGTTTTAGATGATGTCACCACCACGTTACCATGACTCTTTTCACTCCCTCGCATCGCACCTGTGGATCAAGTTATTAGGCGAAAAATATTTGGAGAATAATCAATCCTTGCCCTTGCTAAAAAAACAAATGAAATTCTTGCGATCGACATCCACCCGAGGATCAAGTTATTAGGCGAAAAATATTTGGAGAATAATCAATCCTTGCCCTTGCTAAAAAAACAAATGAAATTCTTGCGAACGACATCCACCCGAGGTTGAAATATATACGCGTATCGAGGAATGAATGATAAGAGTCTAGGATTTTGTAATATATATATTGATTCAATGTATTTAACTTCTTTATTTTTTTATTATTATTTTGTTTTCATTAATAATTAAATATTAATAATAATAATAATAATAATTATTGAATTTTAAGATTATGGTTAAATTAGATACCAAATTTTTAAATGAGTAAAATAATAATAATAACACTAATAATTTAACTCTAAGATTTGGGTTAAGTTAGACATCAATTTGATGTATGTGGCCTTATTTGTGAGATACTAAATTGGGATATGGGACTTCTTTGTTTGTGATATATCAAATTGATACAAAATTGGTGGATACCAAATTGCTGTAAGAAATCTTCTTGTTTGTGACATATCAAATTGGTGTATGAGACCCCCTTGTTTGTGAGCCACTACAAAGGTGTACATTGTTTGTCCCCACTTTATTTGATCATGTGACCTCTTTAGAGGAAACACACCATTAGACCCACTCAAACTATACAAATCATCCACAAAGTGAAATTATATATACTTTTAGGATGAGTGGTTGGGATAATAATTTATTATCCCCTCCAAGCAATGTCAATTCTGGTGGTGTTATCTCGTCGACTTGGTTTCAATTCCTATGATGTTATCCCCTTCATCTGATTTCAATTCCCAAAAAAGGCACACTTATCCATTATGATAAGGCTCGAAGAGGAAGTGACCCCAAAGATAAAACTCTCTTGTGGATTCGGGAAAAAAATGTGAAATATTTTTTTAAAAATAATATTTGAATCATATTTTTGATAATGAAAATAAATTCTACACCATCAAAAACATCTAAAATAATTAAACTTTTAAAATTTAACAACTCTACTTAAATTTAAAAAAAACCTTACTCATTATTCTTAAAATATATCCAAAATTTTCATGACTTTCAAAACAAAAAAACCAATTTTGTTCTACGGCTCCGATATTGTATATAAGGCTCTACGCATCCTCAAGAGGGAGCCCAGGAGAAGTAGTGGTTACGTGTAATCGAAACACAAGTGCCGTGATGTGTAAAGGAGCCATAAAATCAGGTGACACAAACTATGCGTTACCCGAGTTACAACTCGTATTTTTAACGATCGCTCACCCGCCGCCTTTCGTAACCACACACCACCAATACCACCAAACGCAGCGCCAAAACCGCCATGTAATCACATGGGGTTAGGAGCATGGTATATTTTTTCGGGTGGCATGTGTTGTTCTTTATCTCATTTCCTGTTAACCTTTTGTAGAAAACCACCATTCATTCGCGGCCTTTTTTGACCACCAATACCACCAAACATGGCAAGGTATTCACAGGAGGTCAGGAGCACGTATATATACGTGAAACAATCCTTTTTTTCATTGTCCTTAGTCCCGGCTAGAGGCCACATCTATCATCCAGTTAAATTAGTAGTGAGGATTGTTATTATTGTTTACTATCTAATTAAATTAGTAGTGAAGATTCTTATTATTGTTTATTATCTAATTGACAGATTAGATTATTATAAAGAAAATTATAACTTAGAATTAAAGGCTTACAAGCTTTTACCCAAGTATCATAAAAAAAACCTTGGATGATTACTCTATTTTCTTACCTCCAAAACAATAAAAATATTATAATAAAAATAGATTTAAATTCAATGAATAATATATATATTTTTTAGTTCTCTATATATAATAATTATAAAAAATTTAATTTATTATTTTTTAATAATTTAAATAAATTTAATAATAAAAAAATATTATTTTTTTTTATTTTTTATAATTTCCATATATAATTGTTTTAATGGCTAAAACTATATTTATACGTTTTTCTTATAGATTGATTATGCATGTTTTTAAAATAATATTAAAATAGATATTTACAAAGGATCCTTTATTTTATAAACAAAGAAATTCTATTCATTATTTTAATGCTGGTCATAATTTTCAAATAATAAGAATAAATATATTTTTAAAAATAAATAAATAAAATTAATTTTCTATTTAAATATTAAATTCAAAATTTTGTTTACCATAATAATAAAATCGTTCATAGTAATAAAATCTATATTAATATTTATTATTATTATTTTTTTATTATTATTAAAAATATTCAAAATTGTTGATTGATTTCATATTGATTTCATATTAATAGATATTCATAATATATAGTGATATGGAAGTGCAAATGCATAATTATAAAGCTCACAATCACCTCCCTCATTACAATCATTCCCTTGCTTTGTGTTTTTCCTTATCCGTTTTTTAATGTTTTATTTTCCTTATTCCTTCTCCCAAAATTAATTCAACCCATAACCCATTTTTTATACTTTATATATAGATGGTAACCATTATATCCAACATTGCTTTAATTTAAATAGTAAAGTTCTTCATGACCAACGATCTTATCCCCAATTTAGTTATACGTTTACATGTTTTCTTCTTGGCCTTATCCATTATAACATTGTTTTTTTGGCCTTCATATGATATTGATGAGAGATTTCTAAAATTGGATTAGAGCTTGATTCAATATCTTTACTAAAATGATTAGTGAATAAAATAATTAACGAATTTATTAAAATAGTGAATAATTATATTAGTTTAATATGATTTTGAAAAGTTTGTTTTTTCAGAGTAATGTTAGTAGGCAATTTTCATAATTTGTTTTTTTTTTTAATATAAGATATATGTGGTTACAGTGTAATTGATGGCATTTTATTGTAATATTATGTAAATATTTTCCTTCCAAGCCTTATATACGTGTTGATTTAGGAAGCAAGTAACTTGCTCTGATTTGAGCTTTATGTTGATAATAAAGCATCATAAGAACACAATGGATGCATGTTTATACAAATGAGGAATATGAGTATGAAGTAAAAGCGTTGCAAATCCATGGTCTTTGCTTTTAACATAGTAAAATTTTGTCCTCTACGCATCTTTGTCCCAATGCTGAATGGAATGAATGCTAGTAGTTGTTTTGTAGCATGTGCAACTCCCTTACAATTCAACACACCATCTTCTAGGTGAGGACAAAGCTACATCACTTGAAGTCTAAAAAAAACTATTTAGGTGACATAGGTGACCACTATATACATATATATTCAACGCTTTTGAGTTCCATATACTAATACTAGTGAATTGAGCTCCACTATTCAACCTAAATCACAAGCGTATTGTCAACATTCCAACCAAGTGCACTAACCTTGATTTTCTTAAAGCAATAACACTTATTTCAATCTCTTAAAGAAAACAACTCTATGACATTTTTCTGAGTTATTGTCTATCTATTATACTAAATGCCTAAAGGATCTTTATGGTCAATCCTTAGGGTGCATTTAAAGGGGAAGGGCCCAAGTTGGTTGTTATGCATCAGAAGTTGACAACAAGGGATATACATTCACAAAGAGAAATGAGGATCAAGTTCTCATTTTTTTATTATTTTGAGTCTCATATCATCATTTCTTTTTTTATTGGCATGGGCATTGTAGATTATTATCGCAAAAACCTTATTATCTTTGTATACTATGAGATATATTATGATGTGGTGTTTTTTAATTGACAACATTTAATTGTTAAAATCATGTAACTGTTATGGTTTGTCATCATTTTTAGTAGCATATCCCGCTAGAGTGGCAAGTACAAAGCAAATTTAACTTACTAGAGCACAACCATACCCTAAGGCATCGATCTCTACTAATTATATGCAAAGGGAAAAATACCCACCTCGAGCCAATTTATGTAATTATAAATCGTGTTATCAAAATCCATATAAAAGTAGCAAAATTAGAAAAAAATAAAAATGTGAGTACTTTAGTAACATCATTTGTAAATACATATGAATGTATTTGGCATATATGTGATCTAGTGAGACAATATCCATCAATTACAAGATAAACATATGGTTAAATATCACTACAAGGAAGACACCTCACTATAATATACTTACGCTAGAAAGAATATATATTAAATTAACCAACCACCAACCAACATTACTTTATTATATTAATTTTTATTTTATAATATTCCATTCAAGAAAGACTATACTATCACATTAACCTTGTTTAAATAAAAAAACAATTATATAAATTTTTAAATTAAAGTTTAGATGAAAAAATTGTAAATCCAAATATTAATTACACATATTTGTATATTTACTATCTTTTTAATCCCAACTTAGTTTGGTTGGAGAAGGAAAAGAAAAAAACCAAATCCGTTAATTAATTTTTTTATATAAAAGATAAACTTACTCCAACATTTATATATTGCACAAATTTCCATTTAAATAATAATAAAAATATTTTTGATCCAATTCTTTCACTTCCATTTTGCATCTAAATACAAATTTCTGCAGGTCCAAAATCGAAACCATATTTTATTTTATTTAACGTAGGATTAAACAACTCCAACCCCATAGTCTTACATATTGCATTTAATGCAAGTTTAAACAACACCAAATATCCCTCATCAATATTATTAAATAATAAAAAGGCCTTTGAGCCTCATTGTAATTCAATTCAGAGGCATGTAGCCACGACATATCTTCTCAGAGATAAGCTACCATCGCCCGAGTTATCTTATTTCCATTCTATTTGTAAGCATAGTTCAGTATTTTTCTATTAATGAAATGAAGTGTTTTTTTGCTTCATCTCTGTGTTCATCATTATATACATAAGTTGTTGCATTCTTGTTTAGGTTCAAATTAGTGGTATTAGAGCGGTTTGCTCTTTCTCTACTTTTCTTTGGATCTCCCCAACGAGGTCAGGGTATAAGGAGTTAAGGATCGATCTAGTTGAACCATTGCAGGATCGACCTCGCAAAACCCGATGACCTCCCATGGCAAAAGAAAAGAAGGACGAGGGGGTAGGAAATCCTTTCAAAATGGTTCTCAAGGAAGTTCTTGAGTGACAAAGGGACACGATGATGGATAACTTACCGAGATCCTTCGACGACTACCGACAGGCAATGCATCTTCATCCAGTAGCCACTCTAGAGGTGCCACTCCTTTTAAGGTATAATTTAACTTTGATATTCACATATTCGAAGGCCTGATAGATGCAAGCATCGTAGATAAATGGTTAAATCTATTGGAAGGATATTTTTCAGTTCATGACTTTTCTAATTGAGAAAATATTATGTTTTCACTTCTCAAAGCTGCCCCACACATTAAGGACTAGTGGGAAACGTACTGTGAACAAAAACACGAGAGTGAACCCATTGTTTTCAACTGCACCCACTTCGAATTCTTTCCAAGATGCCATCAAGGAACAATATCACCCTGTTGGAAGCTATGAAGATAAATACATAAAGTGGACCATGCTATGGTAGGGAAGGGACCAAGATGTGCCAAAGCTCATAAATAATTTCCATACCCTGCATGAAGCTGTGTATCAAGGATATTGAGTGGAATTTGGTGCTCGAGTATCGCGGGTGTCTACACAAGTAAATCTAGGATGAGATGGAGTTCCTGGACATTTCCTCAATTTGCACAACATATTAGCACATTGTAAATATTGAGCCGAATTTTAAATAGAAGAAGCGAGATTTTGGATCTGTGAATCCAAAGCAAGGAAAAGGCGCCCCAAAACCATAGAAGAAGGGACCAAGCCAAGGCGGGGCTACTTAGGACAACCCATCGAAGCCATGACTAAAGAAAAACACCACGAAGATGAAGAAGGACACAGGAAAATGACGTGAGTTCCATAGGAGCTCCACTCCCAATACAAGTGAGTGTGGGGTTAAGCAGTCACTAGTGGCTGAGATGAAGGCTTCCGAATCAGATGCAGGTTTTCAATCTGAATCAGAACCTGGTAAAGGAATTGACAAAGGGAAATAGATCATTGATGAAGAGCCTAGTGCCATCGTGGCCACCACAAAGATCCAGAAAATTGAGCCTGAAGATCTAGAGGAGGGGGGACGCCTCTTCCACCCACAGAGGTGGGTGAAGGGTTCCCCAATATAGTTCATTGCTGATAGCGACAGACAAAAGAACCTCATTTTAGTAGAAGTCGTGAAGTGGCTGGCCCTAAAGACTATAGCACATCCACAGTCGTACACCATTAGGTAGCTTCACCAAGGACAAGATCTTCGCATTAGCCAGTAGTGTTGCCTTCCCTACAACATCAAGCCCTTTACGGATGAGGTACTATGTGATGTTGCTCCTCTTGAATTTTCTGATGTATTGTTAGGAAAACCATACTTGTGAAGTGACATGATGTATATGAGTCTAGACCTCGATCTATGATTATTACTTTGTCTAATAAGTTATACAGGATACTAGAGGTAGCTCTGCCTACTGCCATCTCTTTGATCACTACAAAGCAATGCAGTAAGATCATTTCCCAAACTAGGAAATTTGTTTTCCTTATGATTTGGCCCCAAGGAAATAAGAAGGTTGTGGCCACGACTTCTAAGCAAGGCTCCTCTGCACAGGAACAACAGATGGACAAGATTGTGGAGGAGTACAGGGACATTTTCACCTCACCCATAGGGGTACCTATCCACTGTTAGGTCAAGAACTCCATCGATCTGACCCCGGGTGCACTGCTGCCCAATGGACCAATTTATTGATGCTCCATTGTAGAGAACGATGAGATCAAGAGGTAGATTCAAGAAGTATTACAAAAAGGGAACATCAGACCCAGCTCATCATCTTATGGGAGCCCGTGTATTGGTACAGAAGAAGGATGGGACCTAGAGGTTCTATATTGACTATCGAGCGGTGAACAAGATCACTGTTTGGAATAGGTACCCAATCCTGTGGATTGATAACCTTTTGGACTAGCTGAAGGGGGCCAAATATTACAGCAAGATTGAGTTGATGTTAGGTTATCACCAGGTGCCTATCAAACCCTATGATGTATGGAAGACTGCCTTCAAATCCAAAGAGGGCCTTTTCGAATGGTTGGTCATGCCTTTCGGACTAACGAATGCCCCTACAACCTTCATGAGACTGATGGATGACATCTTACAACCCTTCACCAATGCATTCCTGGTGGTGTTTTTAGATGACATCTTAATCTTCAGCCAGAGTTGGGAAGAGCACCTCCACCATATTCGATAGGTCCTTCAAACCCTTCAACAACACAAGTTATGTGCTAACTTGGAGAAGTCCACGTTTAGCCTAACCCAGGTTCAATATCTGGGGTACATCATTGATGAGCAGGTGTACATGTGGACCCATCCAACATACAAGTCATTTGGGATTGCCCAACCCCAACCACTCTAACAGAGCTTCGTAACCTTTTGGGTCTTACCAATTTCTACCATCAGTTCGTGTTGGGGTTCTCTCATATCACTTGGCCTTTAAATCAAGTCACCAAGGGCAAAGCAGAAGAAAAGTTCTTTTGTTTAGAAACCCAACAACGTGCATTCTCTAAGTTGAAGAATCGCCTTTGTTCTGCACCAGTGCTCACATTACCATACTTGCAACAACCATTTGAGATTGAGACAAATGCCTCCGACTATGTTATTGGTGCAGTTCTTACTCAACATGGGCATCTAGTGGCTTACCATAGTGACACACTCTTAGACACAATTCAAAAATACCCCACTTATGACAAAGAAATGTATTCCATTGTGTAGACATGCTGTCAATGGAAGCATTACATTTTGGTGAAGGAAATGGTCATCCACATAGAACACTGGCCTCTATAGTTCATACGGACACAAGGGAAGTTGTAGAATGATCGCCATTAAAAATAGTCCACCTATTGGAAAAAATTCCATTTGAACATTAAGTATAAGAAGGTTAGCACCAATAATGTCATTGATTTCCTCAACCAAGCACCAGCCATGGCGGTAATCATTGTGCTCGACTCCTGTGGGCATGAGACGTTAGGGTGGTCGTATCTTTACAAGAGCGATCCAGAATTTAGAAACATATACTAGACACTCTTGGAAGGGAAGAAAGTTCCAAATTTTCACCTTCAGTATGCACTGTTATGCCACTTGGGACACATATGTGTTCCTTCAAGTGAGTGTGCCAAGATGATTTTGGAGGTTCACTACAGTCGGGTCACTGGACATTTTGGAGTAGAGAAAATAGTGTCAATATTGGAGAATTATTTTTATTGGCCGAAACTTTGTCAAGATGTTGGGAAGTACATTAGATCCTACACCACCTACACCATTGTCAAACCAACCATCAAGAAGCAAGACCTGTATACTCCTCTACCTACTCCTAGTCAGCCTTGGGAATCTGTCTCCATGTATTATATGTTAGGCCTTCCTTCTAATAAGCACAACAACGATTGTGTTTTCGTGGCTATCGACAGATTCTCTAAGATAACCATCATGATGGCCTGCAAGAAGAGTATCACAGTAGAGGCCACTACTAAGATCTTCTTTGAGAGAGTGTGGGTACACTTTGGGATGCCACGGTCCATTATCTGAGATTGGGACAACATATCCCTGAGTGCAGTTTTGTCAAGTATCTGATCAATGCTAGATACAAAACTCACTAAGTCCATGACTTTCCATCCCCAAACTAATGGCAAAATAGAGGTTGTCAATAAGATGATCATACACATTCTGCACATGAACAACTCGAAAGCATCCACACACATGGGATGAAAGTATCCCGTATATCCAACACAGCTACAAAAGAGCTGTCCAAAGCTTAACAAGACACATTCCCTTTCAGGTAGGGCTGGGATTCTAGTCTTTATGCCGCATTGATGTGGTGTTGGCTTGTTGGGTTCTAACCCAGGTTCAGAAGAGATTTATCTAACAAATCTCGAAACTACTGTCCCTTTCGGAAAAAATCCACGGTGCGCGGTCTAAGGTCTCACCTGAGGTAGTATGGGAGGGTGCTGGAACCAGGTTTCCACACCCTAGAGATGTCTTGATGAAGGCTTGGAAGTTTGCAAACCAATCTTGCATGCTTGTTGCTTTGCGCAGTCGTCTGTACTTCGCAATTGTGCAACTATTTCCACATGGCTCTGTAAAGGGCGCGAAGAGGAGCAGTCTAGATCCTTATTCCTAATTGTGCGTTTATTATAGATCTTAACTTAATTATGTGGGTTCAAAATTCTCATTAATTATTCAACATTCATAACAAGTGCGCCTAATCATAAACTGTAAAGAGATGCATAAAGATAACCGAAGCATAGGCACAAAATATTCCAAAATTAACTTATCTTTTATTAATCCTTTGTTAAGATATAATCCCAACTCTGCCCCACGCACTCAGCTGCAAGGGTCTGTGCACACAACTGCGGACTCTACCAGGCCTTTGTGCACACAACTGCAGAGCCTCTCCTTACTACTACAACCCAAGACTCAGACTTACAGACTCAGAGCGAATTCCTCACCGAAAAGAATAGATGAATTAAGACCAATACTACCTTTTACACTTAGAGCCTTGCTCTATTTATACAATCCCATGTTTCACAAACCATGGGTAGACCAACGCATTCTATATTAAATTACATTATTTTAGGGTAGACAAGCCTAGAATCTCATGCTCTGCCCTTGCATTTTGCTTGGTCTTTACATTACATTGACCAAAACTCAGGCTTTAAGCCCAAAAAATTTCTATGGGGGGATCTGCTACCCAACAGGCCCCCAACACAATCATCATGACTCATACCGGGTCACACGCCTGGTGCAATGATCTTCACACGGAGTTCATCCAACAACTTCTGCGTTTCGCTTACATCGACAACACATTCTTCCACTATAAACTGTATCAGTTGTGCGCGAATCTCCGATGCATCGTTGTCAGGGGCACCTTCTTGCCTTAACGCATATGTACTCTGCATCTACGCCAGCTTACCCTTGATTATGGCGGTGACCATGAATGCTTCCTCGAGCCAAGGCTGGATGCACACTTTAAGCACTGCTTCTTTTTGACATGCGACGTTCACCTGTTCCTTTAGAGCCTGGGCCTCCTTCATCTTGGAAAGTCACTGAGTAAGGTTGACCGTCTATGAGGTCCCCCTGATATTGTCATATGCCTGCTGTAGTTGCCATGCTTTTGTCTCCAAATGCTATATGGTTGGATCTTCCTGTAGTGAGTTGAGCGTGGAGAGGGATTGATCTAACAATCCCATGCAATCCTGTAAAACATGCTTTATTAATTCCAACCTTGATTAAATTGTGCGGTGGCATTGCTCTCTGACTTTCGGGGGTGTAGAGGGTTGCGCGTTCAGCCGCAGCTCAGTGATTTGCAAGTTCAGCTCCAACTGAACCTTCACAGTCTCTTCCTAGGCCTTGCGGACTCCAACTGCTAACTGGTGAATATTTTTTACTGTTGGGAGTACCTCCAGCACGACCAACTCCAGTATGCTTCTACAAGCCTCCTCCATGACCCGTTCCAATCCCTGGGTTTGTGTGACTAGGTTGTCACACCGCAGACTGAGCAGTTACTAGGTGCGAAGCTTAGAAGTTACCCCATCTTGTAGTTGGTATAGGGTTTCTCTAGGAAGGGCAACCAAATTCAACCCCCAGCTCTTCATTTGACTTGCTGTGGCCTCATCGCCCTCAGCTGCAGCTAAGACTGCGCCTTTTGGTAACACCAAAGTGTTTGTTGTGCAGGCGTGTAACATCTGCTCGGCTTTAGATGTACCTGCCACAATGTGTGGTGTCATCATTCCTGGGGGTCACACCTATAATGCTTGCAACTATGCTCTGAGCACCCCCAACACAGTTGTCTACTCCGTCATTAATTCTTCAAAAGCGTCCTTTATCTTTGATACCTTTGTCTTTTTCCATGGGACTGACTTCTCTTGGACATGTGACCTCTTGAGTTGAGTCGACGTTGGTGCTGACTCCATGTGTTCCTATGTTTGATACTCCCCCTGTATGTCCTGTTCCACGGACATTTCCTGACATTCCTCAGGCTCTCTAACTGGCACGGTTGTAGTCTCTACCGTCTGTGCTGCCGCTACTACCTCAGTCGCCTTTAGCTGCGTGGCCATCTCTTGTTCCTGGCGTGTTCTTTTAGCTAGCTACGCGATGTGCACCTTGGTGTCGTTGTTCCGTTGCTGCTCGGAGATCTTCTCCATTGCTGCCAACTCCAGGGTGCACCACTCCAGAGGCCATGACTCCATCACCGCAAAGATCACATCGTCGGTTGTGATGAATAAGAGCCTGACCCATTTACATGAGATATCCTTACATGCCCTGATATATAGGTTATGTATATCCGCCTTGAATTATGTTGTGCTTTGCAAGCTGTTATGCATGGTAGGGGATAAGAGTGGCCTGTGCTTGATCTAGGTTCATATGCTCACCTCCATAAACACCCATAGCACCTTTATCTCGTGAATCCTTGTCGAATACTTTGTAGCCCAGAGTGAGGTCTACCTCGTGGCCTCGGGTAGGTCATTCCTAATTGTGTGAAATTGGCTGTCCTTTGGCAACTCTCCTACAACCAACATGATGGATAAAAGAAACCATGCATAGTGCAAGGTCTTACCTTTCCCTGGGCCTCCTTGCAATTTTTCAAAAACTCATCACAGAGGAACTGCGCCCAGTTGAACTAGACCCCCTCTACACATTGCTCTGCCAATGAAATTAAAGATGCTGGCACTTTGTTGGCACAACATTTCCTTATTAGCTTACCAACCATTAGCTGGGTGGCTACGTGCACCCCTTGGTTGTTGATGCTTGCTATTACGTACCCTCGCTTCCTCTTCTCCAGCTTATATTTGGCCTTCATAGCTTCTGCAAGGGCCAAGTCGCTACTCTTTCTTGCTATGGCTGCGAGGTCGTTTCCTTTGATGGGAAGCCGAGAAATCTGGTGAATTAAATTGGCTGTGATGGGAATCGACTCCTCCAACTAGAGATACCCATCATGTACTAGGCACAACAACTGCCAGATGACAAAAATTGTGATGGGAATGTAGTGGTAGTGGGGTATCCATCACAGATGGAGTAGCCCAGCCCTCTCCACACTGCGTAACCATTTCTGCTTCGTTAATTTCTCCACAGCCAACTGCGTGAACTTCTCACTATCCGCGAGGTCTTAGTCTTTGAACTTCATATTAGGTACTCATCCCATCGGTGGAACTTCAAACCTCATTTCATCCAGAAGGAGCGGAATCTGGAGCGCACTCTTCGTGGCCTCTAGGTCCTTCAGTATCTTGGCTTTCTCCTTCCACATGATGATGTAGGGAGGTAACTTTATCGCCGAAGGCACTTGGGAGACATTCTCCACCTCATCGTCCTGCACTTCAATTTGGGCGATTAGAGCTTGCAAATATTCCTCCTCCTCCTCTGTTTCAAGGGTGACAACTTTACCCTTCTGTACCATTGACAATTTACTAAACCGGGGGCTCCATGGTGATACTCGGATTGGTGCCATTGTTTCCTTATCTTTCTATGGTCGTAGTGTACGTGTTGACTTAGGAACTTCTGGTGTAGCTTCCGCCTCACCAGGCTCCTCCTAGACCATATGGGGCTCTGGGGTAACTTCCGCGAATCGCACTCTTATTCTTGCAGCCGTCATCGTGTCTACAATTGAGGGTGTTAAGAGTACGCAACACTTAGTGCTCCGTACTTACTCAATTCTCAAACAACCAAGTTTTATCCTGCGGCTAGCCTTGATGGTTTTATAACATCTTATGAATTTGAATTTGACCATTCTCCTCACTTCTGAGTCATTAATGCCTTTTTGGTGGCAGATCGTCCCAAATCTGTCTCTTAGTTTGTGTCTTAATTGCCCTCCGCCCGCTCCTTTTTGCCTTAAATTGGACCTCTTGTCATGAAAAGTGATACCAATGGTCACCTCCCAGCCAACTCATGTAGTAGCATATCTCCCTATGCATGGCTGCGACCTTTGGGACCAACTGACCTTGCGCGTAGTCCTCCAATCGCATCGCTTCCATACAAACTCTTTTATAGTCCTGCACTCTCTTCCAACTGCTTGGAGCATTGAGACCGTGCTTTCTAGAAATAGTTAGGTGGTTGCACCCGTGGTGCGAGGCTTCAACTCACCTTTCAACCCGGACCGTGGGCCTTCCTTAGCTACCCTTTCGCCAGCCAACGCCTCATGTTCTTCCTTAAATGGTGTGCTCCCCTGGTTACTTTGCTTGATAAGGTGTAGTTGCAGCCATGGTATCAGAGCCAGAAATTCTCAGCAACAATATTCTAATGTGGTGGTATGGTTGCCCGTATCTTGTCCTGCCCTTCGGTTGATGTGGCATGTTTACGTGATTTCAGTTTCCAGTTTTCTGATTTCCGTGTCTATTAACATGATTTTCTTCTTTAGTGGTACCTGATCTTCTTCGAGTTCACAAAGCTCAATGTTCCCTTATCGAATGGCATCTTGAATCTACATATCTTTGTCTTCGCACGACTGCATACTCTCTTCGCTCTGGTCCTCACATGTTGTCCTAATTATGGGAGTTATTGCATGAGGATTATTTCTTGCAGCTACGACCTTGACTTTTCTCGTCATCTCCAGAATCATTCACACACTCAGGTTCTTGTGCATGGCCCCATAGGTCCATCAGACCATTGGCACGCGCAGGTCCCAATCAGATCGTTCCACTTGGTAAACTTTGTTCATGATTCCACATAGCTTTGTGAATGATCTGATGTGGACTATTTGTGGTGTGCATTGCTTTTCCTGATGCCACGCTAGGTTCTAATTTTCGATCCTTAGTCTGGGATGTGTTTTCACAGCAAACTTCTGCACCCATCGACACAGGTGGGCGTGCAGACTGCTTCATCCTGGCTTCCTAGCTCTCGTTCGATGTTGGGGACTTCCAAACCATAAGTGCATCCATCTTCTACATTCGTACGAGTTTCCAATAGTCTTCTGATGTGTAATCCACCATCATGCAGGTATTGTGCATAGTGCCCATTCCAGCGCATCATACCGCTGCTATTCTGGTACTGCACTTTCAAATTTATCCAGGAATTCATCCACCATTGTTACTCCATCATATGTCGGTAGTTCCCTTGCCTTTTTTGTCACGCAACACAGGGATCTAATCATCATGTTGCAATTCAATGTTGTAACTTCATGCAAATGGTTCTACTAGCATTCCACTTCTTCGTCTGAATCCGAAGTACAGGAACTGTCAGGCTCCCATGAGATTCTCCCATCTGTAGTCAGGTTCACCTGATCCTAGTCTTATGCTGTTATTTGGTAAATACAATCCAGCTCATCGTCGCTTTCATCATCGTGCACTGGTTCAGTGTAGCCCGCTCCTTTAGCTAGGTCTAGCAGCACTACTACGCAAAGGGAATTTTTCTTGAATATCATCTTCCGCTTTTTCAAGTTGATGACTCCATTCATATCAGTGGCCCAGTCTATTCCTAGCAATGTAGGATAAGGGTTGTTGTCATCAACAATCTCTATTACTTCAAAGTCCGTCTGTGTGCTCGTGCCTTCGATATCAACTGTTACCCCTTGCAATCTTCCCATGGGCAAAATCTTCTGTTGGTTCACCATTCGTAATTGAATAGGGGACCATTGTAATGTGGGTATGCCCATGCATTCCCATATCTGCTTTGGTAACACATTTGCCTTTGAACCCAAGTCTAGGATTACCTGATCCATTTCATACTGGCCAATCTATGCCGTCAATCTCATTTCACTCCCAATGCACAATGCACACTTTCCCAGTTTCTAGACTACACACAGTTCCCCTGACCTTGCGCACCTATTGATCAACTCCTATAGTCCCTTAACTTCCCTATTATTGCACAACAGCTTCATGCATGTCTCCAGAAAGGTAGTAAGCATGGAAGGATCCATTCCCTGCTTTGGCGGATCCTTAGTACTTGAAGTGGAGGCCTCCATGAAGCTCTTATTAGCTTCCATAAACATCTCCTTTGCACGTTCTAAGTCGAACTCAGGTTCCTTTGCAAGAGCCTTGTGAACACATGTATCTTCCTCTGGCTACTTCCCCTTATCTTCTCTTGTGGTTGCACCACTTCTTCGCATCATGTTCATGTTGGCATCTTCGTCACGAGGTTCAGATTTAAGCATTTGGATATTCTGAGTTGGAGGGTACTAGAGTACCCCTTTCTCGTGCATTTGTGTTATCAACGTAGGACAATCTATCATTTCATGATCAAACTGATCGCAATAGGAATAAGACATTCTCTTTGGATTAGTACAATCGCAGGCGTAATGTCTTGGTCCTCTGCAATTGTAGCAAATAAACTATCCTCGGCCCCTGCTTGGCCCCATGCCTCCTCGTCGTCGACCTCGCCCCTAAAATCCAGCGCGTGCCATCCCCATGGTTAGGTCGAGGCCTCGCGTTTTTGTCTGCATTCTATAAGCTGGGGTCCTCTCCATAATTAACTCGTAGTTGCGACAAGCATGCTTGTCGTGGCCCATCGACCTACAGAAATTACAAAACAGTTTCTGGGGTGCCGTTGTATACTTCTACAACAAATGACAATTATCCATTGTGTGCTTTCCTCCTATTTGACAGATCATACACCATAGTGCAGGTGCCACACTTGGCCCTGCCTGTGCCTATAGTCTCAACAACATCGGCCCCTCTCCTGCCAAGTAGTTTGCGAACACTGGATAGTGGTCCTTTCCGTGGCCCTGGCCTTTGCATTTTATGCACCACACTTCCTCGCGTGCCTTTGGCTGTGGTGCCCTATCTTGTTTCAAGCTTTGCATTTCCAGGAAAAGATTCTATAGTTGCACGTGGATTTGTTGAACTCCTAGCCCTGGATCCTATATCAGTGTTTCATGCAACCTCATCACTATTTCCAACGCTTCAGCCTAGGTTGAAAGCTTTTTCTATGATAGTGCCGTCCTCAGGTGCGGTGTTAAAGATGCCACAAACCATGTGTGGTTCTACACATCCGTCAGCATCATATTAGCCTTGCCTATCATACTCTTCAGCCTCTGATCAATATACCAGGGGGTATCACGTGGAAGCATCGCAATCTCTTTAAATCCAATGATTGAATGTGTCTCTGATTTCGTCCAGCTAAATTCTCTATTCAGCGCATTCTAGATCTCTGTTATTCCTGCATTTGGGTGATCATTGGAATGCTTGATATACCATGTCAACGCGCGATCGTGGAGCATGCTCATCAATGTAGCCTTCTTAATGTTGTCATCCATGACCCCTTATGCTTCCCACACTGTTCCTACCACGAACTAGAACCGATCCGGATCCTCATTTCCTACTCCTCTAAATACAGGTAGCTTGATCGTGCTTGCCATACTAAATTGCAGGTTTGGTGGAGGTGGGCTGGGTGAGAATGGAGGTGAAGTAGGTGAAGTGGGTGATGGCATAAGTGGAGGTGATAACTGCAGAATGCGTTGTCTTATCAAACTGACTGTACTTCTAAGAGAAACCCGAGCGAGCTCTTCCTCGCTCTCTCGCGAAAGTGAAATTAAGGGACTATTTCCTAATTCCTCACTACCTTTGTAGATTCTTCCGCTCCGTGTTGTTCCAAACATTAAATTATTCGCATCACCCGTTTTTCACATAATGACATCTTAATCCAGGTATTTAGGAATTTAATGCCTACCTCGTGATCCCTTGAGGAAACGTGGCTTTGCTTCACTGTAGCTTACGGTTGTATGTATCGCAAACTTAGTGATAAATCCCCCTATTATCCGGTTGCGCCTATGGTCCATAGCTCATGTGATCTTATCTTCTGATGTCTCTAGTCTGTGCACTAACTCTGGAGTCCACAGTATCGATTGATTGAGCTTATACCTTCCCTGGCTGTCGGCTAACCTCATGATTCATTCATACAATTCAGAAGGGAAGGACACGAAGAAGATCTCATGGATTTTCATATATACATAGCGATCCAACCACCTCTTCTTGGATATCTATGGGTTCTGTTTTCTTGTGTCACGAACTCGTGAAGCTTCTTGTCCAACCACTCTTCAATTTCCTTCTTTGTGGGGTTCCAATGGCATGACATCAGACATCCCTTAGGCAGATCTCGGTCCTGGCAATGGAACCATTTATTGGCTTGTTGGGGCCTGACCCAGGTTAAGAAGTGATTTAGCTAAACAAATCTTGAAACTACTAGCCCTTTCAACAATAGTCCATAGTGTGCAGACTGAGGTCTTACCCGAGGTAGTATGGGAGGGTGATGGAACCAAGTTTCCACACCCTAGGGATGTCTTGATGAAGGTTGGGAGGTTAGCAAACCAATCCTATGCACTTGCGCTGTCTTGCGCAGCTGTCTATGCTTCACAACTATGCAACTACTTCCGCATAGCTCTATAAAGGGCGTGAAGAGGAGTGGTCTAGATCCTTATTCCTGACTGTGTGTTTATTATAGATCTTAACTTATTATGTGGGCCCAATATTCTCCTTAATTATTCAACATTCATAACAAGTGCACGTAATCATAAACTGTAAAGAGATGCATAAAGATAACAGAAGCATAAACATAGAATATTCCAAAATTAACTTATCTTTTATTAATCCTTTGTTCAGATACAATCCCAACTCTGCCCTGTGCACTCAGCTGCAGGGGTCTGTGCACACAGCTACAGACTCTACCAGGCCTCTACACACACAACTGCAGAGACTCTCCCTACTACTACAACCCAAGACTCAGACTTATAGACTCGTAGTGAATTCCTCACCCAAAAGAATATATGACTTAAGACTAAGACTACCTTCTACACTTAGAGCCTCGCTCTATTTATACAATCCCATGGTTCACAGACCATGGGTAGGCCGACACATTCTATATTAAATTACATTATGTTAGGGTGGACAACCCTAGACTCTCGTGCTCCGTGCCCACATTTTGCGGGGTCTTTACTTTACATTGACCAAAACTCGGGCTTTAAGCCCCAAAACTTGCTATGGGGGGATTCACTGCCCAACATGTGGCCATACCATTTGTAGCCACTCATATAGATTTGGCTCACGTGAAATTTGAATTTGAAAGGGATAACAACTTCATTGATCATATTCAACAAATCTGCCAATAGGTTGGACTGACCTAGTGTTAAGTACAAGCAATGCCATGATCAACATCAAGTGTCGCACATGTTCTAGGTGGGTGACAAAGTTTAGCTTCATTTGTAGAAAGAGTGCCTTATTGGACCCCAATGCAAGCTTTACCCACTCTAATATGGGCCATACACCATCATGAAGGTCATTGTTGATAATGCTTTCGAGCTCAGCATCCCACTGTTCCTTGGTCTGCACCTAGTGTTCAATGTAGATCGCCTTCGGGCATACTTCTCACCATTGTTGGACACATCTAACATTGTAGAAAAACTCACACCAACAAAGCACACACTAGACTGCATGGAACAAGACACAACTGATTAGACCATGGACACACAGATCAAGAACACTTGGTAGTAGAGGATACAAATACATCAAGCTGTCAAAGCAGGCCAACTTTGTCACCAGGGCAAATGGTTCACTAGGGATCAGGTTCAACATAAATTTCCTCACCTCATGGAAACTTTGCACACAATGGGGACCATTGCTTCCTAAGGGGGGAGGAATGATCTAGGTGGATATTGATTGCCACCCACCTATTCCACCTAGACCCCCTAGTTAGTTTCATTTGTTTCCTTAATTGAAGCATAATTTACTATTTTTAGCAGTTTTTCAGGTCCTAAACTTTCATAGTTGTTTTGAGGTCCTAAACAACGTTTTCTTGGTAAAATTTCTTTCAAAATCGCTACGACAATTACATTAGCAACTATAGTCCTTGAAGAGATCTTTCCAAAAAGATATCATACGCATCAAATAGAGATAATATGACCAAGTTATGACCTCGAGAAGTTAACCCCAATGGAACCCATAAACTCTTTGTGTTTCATCTCCTCGGGTTAGGGTTTTGGTTTTTTATGGTTTTCCCTTATCATTCAATAATAAAAAGGCCCTTGAGCCTCATTGTAACTCTAGTTCAGAGGCATTTAGCTGCAACATCTCTTCTCAGAGATAAGCTACCATCGCCCGAGCTATCTTATTTCCATTCTATTTGTAACCATAGTTCAATATTTTTTATTAATGAAATGAAGTGTTTTTCTGTTACATATCTGTGTTTATGATTATATCTATAAGTTTTTGCATTCCTGTTTAAGCTTGGATTAGGAAGAATCTTTTGCTTATGCAGTTTCAATTTCCTGCATTGTCATCGCGCCTCTTTTTAGAGTGAATTTAAGCCTAGGCACTTTAAGTCCTGGCACCTTAGGTTCCACACCTCTTTGTGGAGTGAAGTTAAGCACGTACACTTTAGGTCATGGTGCCCTAGGTGCTAGGAGGTAGGAATTTGGTGTCTGGTGTGCCATAGTGGTTCTATCAAGGAATTCCTTTCTTTGGTTGTTTGCTCCAGTACACAATAAGGGTGGGGCTTGAGTTGTGTATTTAAGGGTGGAGTTTGGTTGTTCAAGTTGAGAGGTTGGATAATTCTTCTACATGCTATCTATGACCTTGGGGTTTATTGGAGTAGGTGTCTTGTTTGTGTTGTAGTCAATTTTTGTGCAACGAGGTTGGGCCCAGAGTGGGGTGAGGCCTCATGGCCAACTAGCGTGTAGGGATGGTGAGGCGATAATAACTGAAAATGAGGGGGTTGTGAGCATCGATTTGGTGTGGGAGCTGACTCGTGACCAGGTTCAATCATCGGGTCGTGTTAAGTAGCCACCCTCCATGAATTCTCTAGATATGCAAATGAGAAGTATAATGATGACTTTGGAAAAAATGGGGTGGCAGAGACATGGCACTCAAAATGAATTCATTTCATTTCTAAATGACTTGCACCAAAACCAATGGGACATTCTTGATCATTGGGCATCGCTGTGAAGAAGCCAAAGGTGCACCGTTGACAAACTTAATGAGGTGGAGGCTCACCTTGGTCATGTGGAATTCGATGCCCATAGTGACCCAAGACCTTCTATTGTTCCGATTGTTGGTCTTACACATGATTTTCCCCATCAATATGTGATGAACGATGGTTTTTTTCTAATTCTCTACGTTTTTTGGGCTATCTAGTAATTTTTTTCTAGTTATTATGTAAAACATGGCTTTTTCTTCCCAGTTTTTGCATCACTCTCATGGCTAACAAATATGGTAGGAGTGAGGTCGGGAATGCCATGATCTGCATGTATATCAAATATAATATTTTGATTAATCAATGGAAAATTTTGGCCAACAAAAAAAAAATAAAAATAAAAAAAAGAATATACATATTTGTTTAGTTTTACTTAAAAGTATTATAGAACATAGTCCCACTCTTTCTGCGTTTTCTTTATTGGTGGTTAATATTACAACCCAAGACAAAGGAGATTTGTAAAAATATTTCACTCGCACTCTGAGTTATAAATAAAATATTTCTATGTCCATATGAAATAAGATAATTTTATATCAACTTTTAAAATTCTTTTAAAGTAATTAAAACAAAAAAATAAATAAGGTTGATATTGTTTATATTTTCATATTTCAATTAGATAGGTAAACAAACCATTTTAATATGCATGTCAACATTTTATGAAAGCACAATTACAATGGGATTGCATTTTATAGTAGTTTTAAGAAAAAATAATGAAATATGTATATTTGCTTTTTATTTGTTTTATAAGACATAGTCTCACTCTAACTATATTTTCTTAACGATGAAATGCTTAGAATGTTGTCCAACTCTAACTTGATGCGTGGAATAATTGTCATCTATCACGTCCCTAGAGAGATGCAATCTGTGGAGGTGCAATTTTTTAATTTTTGGACTATAAAAGGGTTTGCACCTCAAGAATTGTGATCACTCCTGACTGTTGCTAAATGAGTGAGTAAGACGAATCTATACGGATGTATTTATAATTTCTTTTAATAAAAATATTTTATAAACCAACTCTTCTATATGTGTATCTATGTGTTTAATATTTTCACCTTCTTTATGGCTTCTTTATTAGTTTTATTTAATCTATATTAAATAAATACCAAGTTGTGAAAAAATCATATAAAGAGGATTTTTTCATTAAAAAACATTCCATAATAAAATAAATTTTAATATTTAAAATAATTATCAATAATAAATGGTCCAAATTTTAAATATTTTTATCGATTTATTGTAATATCCATATTATATAAAAAAATAATAGAGTAAAATAAATGAAGACTTTTTTGGAATACATTTTAAATAAAATAAAAAAATCAATTTTATTAATTTATTATCTTATAAATAATTAATTAATTTTAAGAAATCATTTTTAATATTATTTTAACAATATATTTTAAATTATAACATCATATCAATTATTTAACAATGTTAAATTCAAATTTTATAACAAATTAAATTTTAAGTAAAATATCCCAATTTGATATTGTTTAAAATTATTAAAAATTTAAATGATGAATATGAATTTATTTAAAAGGAAATAAACCTTTTATTTATTATTAAATAAATATTTATCTTTCTTTAACAATTAATTAACAATTAAACTTAAAAATTAATAAAGCACCCTAACAAAATAAAAAAAATTACTTTGCTTGGATCCTAATTTTGTGGAAATTTTAACACTCTATATATCCTTCCAATCTAATAAAAAATATTCATAGAATATTATATACCCACTCATATTCCGAATTAAAAAAAAGTTAGAATCTCCGAGTTTTGGTGGAATGACATGATTCTATGATATGTGAACACTGAACAATTTCTTGTATGCCCAAATATTGGGAGACTATTTTCTTTAGTATCCTTGTCCACACAATCTATATCTACTTTGACTCCACTAATTAGTTCAAGTTCACATAACAATTTCTTATATCGCCAAATATTGGGAGATTATTTTCTTTAGTATCCTTGTCCACACAATCTATATCTACTTTGACTCCACTAACTAAAGTTTGAATTTCCACATGCTTACATTGTCCCATGTTTATACCACATTTCTTTTTGAGTATTTATTAAATTATTTAATTCAAATTAGTTAAAAAAGTTATGAAAAAAACAACACATTGATATGTGAATAGAAATAATAATATATAATGAAATAATTTTATAACACAACAACATTGTTATTTGTAGTTTTGTTTAACTTATTTTTGGGATTTCGGATTCATGGGGATGCAAGCTATCAAAAGACAAGGGTTTTGTTAGGTAGTGGACAGGCGGAGGTTTCTCTATTTACATTGATTATGGACTTAGTCGATCTCTTTTGTCATGTAATGTTATTTTTGGGCTCCATAGTGAATGGATTTGGAGGAACTTGTTCATTATGAACTGAAGGTCTCTCCATATGAAGGCATATTCATGGATTTTTTAGGGGAGGAAAAAGGCAATAACCCTATACTGAAAGTTTTGTCGGTTTCCCTAGGTCATTGTCTATCTATCGACACAATGATGGGAGCATGGGGGCTTCACTTGGGGAGCAATACCATACCACGTGGGTTCATATTGGGGGATATTTATTGGGGAGAAACTGACATAATATATTTGGGGATATATAAGGGGTAGAGGGTTTTTATATTGGTAGGTATAAAAAATGAAGCCCAAAGTTAATGGAAAAATACAAAGGGGTATAAAAAATGTTAATGAAAAAATGGATACCTACAATATCTAGTGAAAGTAGGGGTTTTTAAATTGGGAAGGTGTATTGGGTTTGAATTGGTAGGGGGTTAAATAATGTGATTTTTAGAGGTATTTTCCAATATGTAGTCAAATTAAGGGTATTGTTTATTATTCCACGTATGCACATGACATGTCAGAGGTTCATTGAGTGAAGCCCCTGTGGATGGGAGAGGCTTAGGACAAGAAGATTGTTCCAAATGAGGTTGATAACACTAAAAGAAGGCCTCGTAATAGTAGTGAAGGAATCAAACCATGGCCTTGAGGGTCATAACATAGGATCTCTCTGCTCGATCTAGGATCTGGGAGCTTGTAGTCCTATGAACCTTTCAGATATACTTCTTAGTTCATTTCTGGGTAGACCTAATCAGATGACGACATTGGAATTTCAAAAGATTTTGTCACCAGCAAGGGAACTTATCACCCTGGTGAGTTTTAGTGTTTGGTCCCACTACTGGTCTTTCCCCCTTACAATTTTTGAATTCTCAAGAGCATGGCATCTCTATCTAGGCGTAGTTGTAAGGTATAATTACAATTATGGGGGATGTAAACACCTATCATATTCGTGAGAAGTTAAGCTCTAGGAGGAATCTTAATAAAAAATTAGGTCACAACGAGGACGATCATGAAAAGAAGTCAGATTGTATCTGGGTGGCCAAGCTCATAAAACTTTCATGGATTTTGGGCGAGGATGTTAAGATAAATAGGGCTTTTGACCTAGTAGAAAAATATTTGGTTGGACAGGTTTAAGGGAATAATTTCTCTATTTAAATCTTGAAATAAAAGGCCATAATATATATAGCTCCGCTTATTAATTCTCCCCCAAGGGTCACACTATTGGCCAAATGATGAACCCACTTGAAGTTCACAAAAGCTGAGGATGCAAAAAGAATTTACTAGAAGGTATGACATAAAGATTCATCTCCTGTTATTTTCAAATTTTGGACACTCCTATTTGATGCTCAAAGGGAGTGGTCGGACCTGGTTCCATTATGGGTTCACCTACCTAGTTTACCTCTGACCTTTTGGGCAGATGAAATATTTCAGGATATTGGGAATTCGCTTGGTACTTTCATTGCACATGGAACATTGTATCTATCCTCAGGGACAAATAACCCTGGTAAAAATTTTGATAAAAGAGGAATCTTAGAGAGGGTCTTCCTGTAGAAATTGATCTCAGTGTGGAGTAAGGATTTATTTATGCCATTGATTATGAATGCATCCCTTTTAGGTGTCAATGATGTCATCAATATGGAAATATCATTAAGCATTAGGTCATTTAACTAGCCACAATGGAGGAGGAGGATAGGTTTTGTTCAGAGGACAATATCCACCATATTAGGGTGTCATCATCTTACGGGGAGGCGGGTGGATTTCAAAGGTGGCCAGAGGGTATGGTTTCAACTATAGCACGACCTCCTATGAACCCTACACATATGGACAACATGCCTTAATATCCCCTAAAGCTCCTAGTTCCAAGTACTCATCCCTCATCTTCTCCTTTTCTATCTTCTGCATATGAAAATCATATTGATTTTTGTTCCTATATATTGAATCAGTTTTCGAGTTCTAGTTTCACTCCATTGTTTGTTCCTTTGTCTCTTGCTTCCCCTCACCTCTCTTCCTAGGTCCAATGTCCCTTCTCCCTTTCTGGGTGTGATTTCGACTCCCTAACTATTTCCCTATCTAAGCCTATCTCTCTTTCCCTGGGTGGAGGATCATCCTCCTATAATATTCTTCCTCATTCTAATGGTATCTCATTGAACCGTTCTGACTTGGGTCTAGGGAAAATTAATATTTATTGTTCTAAGAGTAAGGGGAGGAGGCAAAAATACAATCTGACTAAAGCAAAGGAGTGTGTGAGGCTTAATATGGATTTCGATAAACCATATACAATTCAAGGGGCCCTTAGAGAAGTTGTTGCCCCTGTGGGAGCACTGAAATGAAAATATTATCCTTAAATTTCAGAGGTCTCGCAAGTCCCCATAAAATACTTTATTTCAAAATACTTAATGAGTATTATTCGGACTCCGATATCACCTTCCTTTAGGAAACTCCAAGAGATGGTGTTTCTATTGTTTAGAGCCTTGAAGGCCTTCTAGGTGGTAATTTTTTTGGCTCTGATGCTTTTGGTTGCTCGAGGGGCCTTGTAGTGGGGTGAATCATCATTTTATTCTTTTACTAAATTCCTAAAGTATTGCATCTAGTCTAGGCATGGAAATTTTTTTTAAGGAGTTAGATAGATCTCCCTCTCTACTCAATGTGTGTGACCTAATTCAAAACCATAAGGATTCTTTGGAGGACTTATTTTTCAAATATTTTTTAAATTTTCCATCATTAATTATAGGAGGAGATATTAGTTTCTCCATGGGATTATCAGAATCATGTGGAGAAAGATCCATCTTGAACACCTTGACAAGATATTTTTCCAATAGGATTGCTACCTGATGCTTGATCACTTTGGATCTAGTGAAGGTATTCCCTACCTAGAGGAACCACTCACAAGTCAACTTTCTCTTTCAAAATGAATTCTAGTTGGCTCAAGGAAGAATATTTTGTGGTTGTGGTTCAAGAAAATTTACTATCCTTGACTCCTTGGGCTAGAGTATCTACCAGTCTTCACTTTGAAAAATATATGAATCTCATCAAACTAAAATATATAGAGTGGGTTAAGGATAAGAAACAGGTCGACTCTCTAGTATGATGGGAGATCGAAAACAAACTTCAGACAATTGCATCTCAAGAAGGGTAAGTTTATAGTTTTGCAAAATCTAGAGAGGTTCTTTTTTGGTTGGAGAAGAGGAAGATAAAAATATTAGAGATTAGGAGAAAAAGTTGAGGCTTAAAAGTAGAGCTATCATCTTGAATGTGGATATAAAAACACTAAACATTTCCAGGCTTATGCCAAGGCGAGGAAAATAGGAAACACTATCAGAACTTAAAATATCATATAGGAAGGGATGTTTCCCCTAAGTTCCCAAAATTAGGATAAATGTGAAAGCATAATTCTGAATTCCTTTTCAAATCATAGGAAGAAGCCTCTATTGTTGAATTCATCTACATTTCTCTCCCCTTTCCTAGATTTTTTGAGGAGGAAGGAAATATGGAACTTATGGATGAAGTCTCAGAAGATGTATTAAAGAAAGTATTGCATAGTTTTCAAAAGGATAAGAACATTGGCCTTGATGGTTGGGGTGTAGAACTATTCCTAGGTCTATTTTAGATTGTTGGAAACAATGTACTTGTGGTGGTTGAAGATTTTAGGAGGGAGAAAATGATGCTTTTAGCCTTTAATTACACTTCTATTGATTTAATTCCAAAGATTGATTATGCTTCTACTTTTGATGATTTTAGATCTGTCTCACTCTGTAATTCCATCTATAAGGTTGTTACCAAAGTGATTGCCTTAAGGCTGAAACTAATCCTCTCCTCCTCCTATCTAAGGAGAAATTTGGTTTTCTTGAAGGAAAACAAATTCACAAAGCAATAGGGGTGGCACAAGAAGGTTTGCACAACTTAAAAACTATGAATCCGAAAGAAGTTATGATCAAAATTGATTTATACAAATCTTATGGCTGTGTTAGCTAGAATTACTTAAGAGTTATTCTCGCTCATGCTGGATTCTTCTTAGATTTCACTAAATGGGTTACGAATGTCATCTAATCCAGCTCCTTTGTTGTATTGATCAACAATGTTGTTCCTCCTTTTCTTCATGCACAAAGAGACCTCTGTTAAGGTTGCCATTTTTCTCCCTTACTTTTATTTCTTATGGTGGAAGGCCTCAGTCATCTCTTTGAGGAGGCCAAACAAAGAGAGGAATTTCATGACTATCTGGTGTTTAGAAATTTGGTTATTTCCCATGTTTTATTTTTAGATGATATTCTAGTCTTTTGCAATGGCTCCCTAGAGACATGGATACAATTAGTGGGATCTCCTCTTTTTTTTGGAAAGAAAATGATATGTTAATCATTATTCAAAATTCATCTTTACTTGTTTCTAACTTAGAGGAATTTGATCTTAACTAGATGTTTCAAATTCTTCAAGTAAAAGCTAAATCGATGGATGAGGGTCTCAAATACCTAGGGTTTCACTTAAAACCCAATAATTAGTGTAAGGAGGATTTGATGTGGTTGATTACAAAGGTAGAGAAGAGAATAAACAAATGGTTTCATTGATTATTACCAATGGATGGTCGTTTGGTTTTGGTTAAATCTATCCTTGAAGAAATTCATATTTATTGGTCATCACTAGCCTAGATCCCCAAAGGAATATTGGAAAAACTTAGAAGAATTTTGTTTAATTTTCTTTCATCCAAGTATAAAGAGGGAGAAGTTCCAATTTTGGTTTGATGGGGGAAGATTAGTTAGTTGAAGTCATTGGGAAACTAGGGTATCAAGAACATATTTTTGTTTTCTAAAGATTTGGCAGTTAAATGTGGTTGGATTTTGTTGTCCACTTAGATTTTGTGGACACTAGTTTTCACAAAAAAATATATCCCTCCCTACACTTTGGAATATTGGATTCGTATAATTGATAAGCCCAGAGGAATGTATTAATCATTTGGCGGACAAATTTGAATTCCTTTGAAGTTATTTGTGTTGGGAGAAATACATTTTCCTTTAAATCAGAGAAACAAATCCACTCTTATATTTAATTATCAATCTAGTTAGGCTTGAATTAAGGCTATAACATAAAGTCCATGTAGGGGAAATGTTAACTGCCAAAACGAATCTCAAACCAAGGTCTTTTCACACTCATTCTCAACAAACATTTAAGTTGTTACACAGTTTATCACAATTGGAAAAGGTTCAAACAATTACAGAATAAACCATGTTGTTACACAACCATTCTCACTCAGAAACAATATTCCTACAATCCATCAATCACTCAATCAAATTCCAAATACACACATTCAAAGAAAGTACAATCCAATCTGTAACTTAGTAAGTAACTTGTTGCTACACTAGTATGAGGGACTAGTCTAAGACTATGTTGTCACACCATAACAAATCGTTTTGCAATCAATAACTCATAAATAAAATAGACAGTAACAACAATTAGATAATTGATAAGAATCAATTATACTACTTAATATACTCTAATTAACCGACAATCCTTGCTAAGGAGGAGGGCCCTTCTTCCTTAATAGGGATTGGTTCACTAAACTGCACACAAGCTACTCAAAGAAAGATATAATTCCACAAGGTTGATATTTTCATTAAAAAAAACATAAGGAAAGAAATTTAGTGATTTTCCCTTTTCCAATCCTATCCCTCTAAAATCTTCATTGCACCCGCGGGAAAACAATTATCTTAAAACATGAAACAACCCATACATTAGTTTTATGACAAAAATCTCCTAATATAATATTTCTTATGCAAAATTATAAGCATAATTAGACTAAGAAAGTGACATATGGAAAAGGCCATACTTAGGTGAATAAAGGTTGTTACAGTGGTAAAATCTGGCCTCATTGGTAAAAAAGGAGGAACAAAAATTGGGAAAATGGATGCAAAAAGATGACAATTTCATGGCTCAACATCTCCCCTTAGCTTAACCATCGACATGTCCTCATGTAGACCCTTATGACTAGTTCCTAACATGTTGAGTGTGTAGTCCATTGAGATCATAATATCCTTCAATATCTTGTCCTCTAGCCCTATATCCTCAAGAAAGGACCAACATAGTTTCCCAAAGTTTTTTAGAAAGAAGGTGCAGATGCTGATATTGATAAGTTGGAGGCCAAAAAATAGGAAATCTAAATCTCAGTCCAATCCATTATGTACCATTTCTTTTAATACACTTCACATATTGATGGACCCTCAAGAGAGCTTGCATAAAATTTTGATAGCAAAAGGGGTCATATTCTTTCAACTCCTATCGACAAGAATCCCATCTTAGATTGCTTCGAGCTAATGCATTAGCTTTCGATCCTTGTAAATTTCAAAGGCATCTCTACAGAATTGAGTCTCGATGATCTATTAGAAATGTTTTAGTGGTTGGAAATTGTCATATCTTATTGTATCTATGTGCAACAACTTCAGTTGAGCCACACTCATTTTTGATTTCATAGATGATTTGCCTCTCTTTTTGTAATCATTACACCTCTCCCCATAATTCCCTTGTTTTATTTCCTTACTCCTATCTCTAAATTGTTACCAAATCTTCGATTCTCAACTTTTCATCCCATTTCTTCTTAATTCGGCTGACCATTGCCTCATGTTGTTTCAAGAAAATAACTTTATCCTTAGGAAAAACTACTAACTTCTTCCGTTTTCCCACTTCTCCAAGAAGAAATGTTGTTCTCGATAATTCTTCATATTTCAGCTGAATTGTTTTAGATTTTGTTACAACTTTAGTCCTCGCAATATTTTTATATTCCCTTTCTCTTCATGTTTCTCTATCTCAACCGCTAGTTCTTGTGTAACAACAACATCATCAATAAGAACAATGTAAACTTTGAAACGAAACTGATACTGTTACCCGTTTCGTAGAGATAGCAAAAAAGTGACCTGATTTTGAAAAGGGGTGATGCAGAACACATGCCTTTTTTAGAGTATCGTTTTTGGCACTTTAATTTTTTTTTTATGTATATTACGTTTTAGAATGGTAGTGATTTTCATGCTGATTTAAAAAAGTGAGTATTCTGCATCACACCCTTTTTTAAAAGACCTATTTTT
>APFE030122789.1:407608-441709 GCA_000404065.3 Pinus taeda | reverse complement strand
AATTATGATAAATTTTATTGTTTAAAATATCTATAATGCAATATTAAATTAGAGATATAATGTATGTTTTATTTAGTATACAAATAATGATTTTTGAATTCATTTAGTGATGTAATTTGTTCATAATATCATGGTTTTTTAATTTTATAGTTGAAAAAAATTCTATTTCTTTTGTATCTAGCATGTTATGGTTGAAAACATGTTAAATTTATACTTAGGAAAGAAAAATGATATTCTACCAAAAACATTAATGTGTTTTTTCCTCATAAACAACTTTGTTTGACACATAAAAGTTTGGTTTTATTAGCATTTTTTAAAAATTTTGAAAATTGACCCTAAAAAAAAATCATTGTTCCAGTATCATCACTTTCATTTTGAAGCTATATTTTGGATGAAAATTTCATAGTAAATTTCGTTGTCACTGCCATTTTTAAAACATGTTCAAAATTGACGCCTAAAAAATAAAAACATCGTTACAGCATACACACTTTTCATTTTTAGCATTGTTTTTGATGTTTTTTGGGGGTTTTTGGCCAGAGTTCCCGTTTTGAGTTTATAGTTCCCGTTTCAAACTTTACATTGTTTAAGTTCTTGTGGGGAAGCATTCACATTAATTTTAGTACATTTTGTTTCATATGTCAATTCTTTTGTAACAATAATGTCATAGACATGTTCTTGTGGATCGATATATTGTTTTTCTTGTCCTTGATCTACTTCAGTTATTGGTTATTGTGTAACAACAATGTTGTCAGTAGGTTCTTGTGGAGAAGTAGTCTAAAATTCTCCATCATGTTCTCCTACTTGGATTCTTACTTAAACAATAATATAATCCACAACCCCAACTTCATTAAAAATTTGTTGACAACACTTATAATATCTCATAGCTAAATTAGTGGATGATTTCATTTCTATTGCTTCTACTAACATGTCTAGTCCTATTTCCTTCTTAAATTGAAACTATTTCTCGACCAAGTTAAGTTGTTTCCTTAAATCCTCATTTTCCTTTTTTAAATTTTCAATTTGATAGAAAAGAGGGTTTATTTTAGTCTTACCTGGTGAGGGAGAAACCTCCTATTCTTCGGTTTCTAGCTCTTCTTCTTTATGTTGTTCCTCGAATCCTTCATCTAATTATGATGCAACATATAGAAATTCTAATGTAACAAATACGTTCCTCAGGCTTCTCTGCTTCAACTATAATAGTATGTTCCTTAGGTGTTGGGGTATCTTTTCTTAAAACAATCTCTCACACCCCTTTCTTGGGGGTCCCTCCACCAATCAACCTTCTCAATTTTCTCTTCTTCACCTTCACTTTTTCTATGACATCCCTAGTTTCTTTAGATGTTGTTTTATGTACTATTGCTACTTTAGCAGCAACTTAATTTGGATTTTCTTCTTCAATAGGGAATCCATGATATCCCTTCTTCGATGATGCACTGAGAACCTCCATAGGTTCCTCAATTCGTGCCCTTTTCCCTCCTAAAGATATACAAACATTAGTCTTAATAGAGCTCCACCGCTTAGGGTTTCGATGACTAGGTCTAAGAGACATATTAACCCTACTTTACTTAGAAGCTACAATTGTTCTAACCTTAGAGGGCGTAACTACTTTTCTTTGGTTAGAGGTTGCAGTTGTTTTACTCTTGGGGGTGTAACAGCCTTACCCCTAGAGCGTGTGGCTACTTTACCTTGGGGTGTTGTTTCGACACTCTCCTTATGCTTTTAACTCTCATCACCCTCTGCACCAACACAAGGTTTTTCTATCAAGATATGCCATGAACTTCCATGCTGCTATAAAGAGTGAATTATGATTAACTTAATAAGTGTTTGGTTGTTCAAGCAACTTTCCATATTTTTTTTCCCTCACATTTCCTTTGCCATGTGCTGTAAATATTTCAACAAATAATATAGAATATTTATCAGTTGCACTTTCCTCAAGTGTGCCAACAGTGAAAAGTGATAATTAAATATGATCCCAAAACTACCCTCGCAAGTAATAAATTTCTAAATGAAAAGCGGTGCATCTTCTAAGGGCGAGGAGGAGATGTTTTTCGAAACCCCTACCCTTAGTTCTTAATTACTCTCCCTCCTTCAAAATCAAAGCCTTGGATAATGGGCTTTCCACCTTTCTTAAAAAACATTGAGTCCCTGTTTATGGCAACCTTCTATTTGCAATCACTTCCACGATAACAACAATTTGAAATCCACTAATTTCAGATTTTTGTTCAATTAGGGTTTGAGAAAACTCCAGAGAAACCAACTTGCTAAAACTACGTAATTTCTCGAAATAGCGCAACCACCCAACGTTCTGAAAAATTTCCAAATCCTACGAGTATTGTAACAACATATTAATAGAGTAAAGTTCATGCCTTACTAATGCTCCTCCCATGGTTTCCCAAGACTATAATTTATCAACACTTCTAGAGGCCTATTCCAGAGTTACCTCAGTTCACATAGACACTTTCTAAGGAGAGAATGTAAAGGTATTGGAATTATTAGTAGTTACTCCATTTTATTACCAAATTAGTTCTTTTAGTTTAGAAAGGAATTCACACGATTTCATAAATTTCTAAATATGAAAACAAAGGTAATAATGGTAAAGCTAATGATGGCAATAATAACGACAATTACCCCAATCTAGTCATACATGAGAGCAAATGACACTGAAAAGGTCCAATAATACATTATTATAATAAAGTGAGGTGTATGTAAATCAAACGAACAATTACTAATTCAGTTGAAATGATAGTGTATCGTTTAATGATGTACCCCTCCCCCCCAATTATTATAAAAACCATCCTTTAAATATGTACATTAGGTTAAAGATGTGACTTCCTAAGTACAAATCCTGCAAATAAATGAAAAATGAACAAACCTTTCCTTGGCTTACCATCATGATGAGATGGTACTGTACTAGCCAAATGATGTGAACATATCCTTGTGGCACAAATTCAAAGGTGAAAGTTGATTGGTATGATGAGGTGAAAGGTCCATGTTGTGACAATAGATATTGTATCAAGTCTGAGATCAAACTGTTAATCTGGAGCAACAACAATGAGTCTTCAAAAAGGAATTTAATTGTAACAACATTTTCAGTAACAACCATATAAAATTGTAAAACAATATTAACATCTTTTTCATATATTTAACTATAATAAAAAAAATCCAAATGAGTCCCAAGTTTAGCTATATGAACCAAATGAGTCCCAAATTGAATCTATAACAAAAAACCTGAGCAATAAATCAGTAATTAAGAGAAATTATTATAGTGTCATTACAGATAGAAGAAGATGTTGATTTCCAACAAGTTGGTTTTCGAACATCAGAATCATCCAATAACACCCTAAAGGGGTTTTCACCATTGAACACTTGTTTATTTATTCTTCTTTTTCTCTCTTATTATTATTATTATTATTTTTTTATTTTTATTTTCTAAATCTAAGTAATTGGCAACACAAGTGAAAACTCCTCTGCCCCAACAACTCTAATGTCTAGATTAGCAATTGAGACAATGTTCACAAATGAATCCTTAAAGGTAGGTTTATGGTACAACCTAACACATTGTCAATTCACTAGAAAAGATACTTGAGAATTATCAATGGTTTTCAATTTTACAATTCCATTGTTAGAGACTACTTCTACCTCAGAGGGACCTAAACACATGGTTTGCAGCTTACCTTTAAAATCCTTGAGTCTAGAATCATAGAGTAAGGCTCAGTCACCCTTCCGAAACAACTTATTTTTAATAAACCTATCATGTATTTTAACATGTCATAGTTGAATAATTTTTGTTCATTGCATGGTAGCCAGGTGCTTTTCCTTTAACTCATTCAGTTGTTTCATACTTTTTTCTTGATCTCTAGTAAAACTAGGATATACTTCCAAGCTAGTCCTCAATGTTTGAATCTAAAACTCTATGGGGAAGATGTGATTGTTACCAAAAACCAATTCATAAGGGGAAAAACCTGTCGTATTTCTCTAAGTTGTCCTATAATCCAACAGTACATCAAGAACCCTCTCCACCCAATATTTTCTATGTCCTACCATAGTTTTTGTAAGAATAACTTCAATTACATTATTAGTGATTTCCACCTGCCCATTTTCCTGAGGATTATAGGGTGAGCTAATCCTATGATGAACTCCATATTTATTGATTAAAACTAGTGTGAAAGAGGTGTCCATCCACCCAAAAATATTTGGCACTTTGTTGTACAATCTTCATTCTTTCTATAGGAGAAAGGTGATAAGGCAACTTTCTTATAGTGAGATAATTAGTGATATCTACATACCAACGTGAATAAATGGACACTGCAAATAAATATTCACATCGAAAATAATCCTCATCTGGAAGATCATCAATAGCATTAGTTAACCTAGAAATAAAATAAGCGACAACATTATATTTTCCATATTTATATATTATAGTAATATCGAAATCTTGGTGTAACAACAACCACCTAGTAACAATAACAATTCTAATAGGTTTTTTCATAAAATATTTGATGGTTGAATGATATGTATGCAGAAAAGTTTCGTAACCCAAGGTCTAATGTCTACATTTATTAATAACATGTACAACAACAAGAAATTCCTTCTCTCTAACAGTATAATTTACCTCCGTAGTTACCAAATTGTTGCTGATGTAATAGATGGTTTATGGTTTATTTCCTTCTTGTTGTCCAATCACATCTCTAGTGGTTGTATCAAAAGCATGCATACAGATGTGAAATGACATATTCCAATTGTGTCCTCTCAATATAGCAGTTGTTGTTACACATCACTTTCGATCTACAAAATCACTATTACACTTATTAGTGCACTCAAACTCCTTATCTTTTGCTAGCATGGAAAATTATGGTAATACAATTATAGCAAATTTTTCTATAAATTACATGTAATACCCTGACTTTCTTAGAAGGTTGTGTACCTCTTTTGTGTTTTAGGAGTGGGAATTTTAAAATTTTCTATATCTTTGTTGGATCCACCTGAATACCTACAACAGAAAGATAATGTCCTAGAATAATACCCTCAGTAATCATCATATGGCATTTATCAGTGTTGAGAAAAATATGGGTTTGAATGCAATGCTCAAGTACTTTTTCAAGGCTTCATCAAATTCACTCCCATAGGGTGTGAAATCATCTATAAATATTTCTAGACAATCATAACGATGTGAAAAAAAATTCCCAATACTACCCGTTGAAAGGTTGCAAGTGGTAAGACCTTGTAAGCATAAGTACCCCAGCGGAAAGTAAAGGTTGTTTTATCCTAGTTTTCAGGCGAAATTTGAATCTGTGAACCCATCTAGGAAAGAAAAGAACTTCTTAAGAGATAGGTTATTTAGGACCTGATCAATGGAAGGTAATGGAAAATGGTTGTTTTCAGTGGATTTATTGAATTCCCTATAGTCTACACAGGTTCTCCACTTCCTGTTTTTCTTAGGGACAACAACTAGTGGGGATACCCATTACAACACGTTCCAAAGATGGATTCGTTCTTCGTTGGGGTTGCCTAATAGGTTAGAATCCTTCATTTAAATAAATATGATGTGTGCATAAATTAGGATGGATTCCCTTTATGCCTTTGTAACCCGATGCAAAATATTCCTTATATTTTATGAGTAAAAACATTAATTTTTAGTTCATTCATTGTGTGCTTGCTATTTCTTCAGGTCAAAAGTGTGTTGCTAAGTGTTATTCGCTCATGCATGAATTATGTAGTATCTAGGGTGTCAAGTTCCTATGCAACTTATGCATCAAAAGCCTCAAATTCGTCAAGGGAATGTGTAAAGAAGAGACAAATTCTGGCGGATGGTGCGACTATGGTACGGGGAGCTCTCTTTGGGAAAAAAACATTTTCTATAGATCCAATAGTTTACCTAGCACCTATCTTTGCTGCACCAGGACTAGGACAGATGAGGTCCCTTTGAGTAGTTCAATTACCAGCTGTATTTGATCTAGATTCACTCTCTTTATATTCCCCTAGGCAAGTTCAGAGTGGGTGGCTTCCACAGTGCTTCTTATAAAAGCTTGAAGGTAGTCATTAGCCTTTTGGGTGTTGGCTAATTAAACTCTGTTGACCTCTCAGAAGTTTGTTGAAATTGCTCGAAGCTAGCTGGTCGAACCCGACTAGGGTGGTCTGAGAAACAACAACGACACAGTCTAGCTAGTGGGGCAAGAAACAATGAAAAAAAACAGTTGTTGGTCGAATCGAATCAACCCAAGCAGGCTCCTAGGAGCATGGTTAGGAAGAACAAGCCTTCGAAGCAGATTCCAAAGAAGGTGGGGTGGACTTGGCTTCAAGCTATTGGCTTCTGGCATAAGGAAAAAGGTTCGAGGCTAAAGGGGCTGATGGTTGATTCCTTCCTTTCCTTCTATTGAACTTGGTGAAGGAAAGAGACTCTTTCTAGAGGGAAGGAAAAAGGGTAGCATAGACCAGCATCGATGACCCACCCACCTCAGATGACTGGGCATTGGTCTATCCAAACTAAGTTGCTTGCTTGATTGAACCATTGCTTTTCACTTTGTATCACAACGAGGCTAAAATATATACACTCTTAAGCAAGCAAGGCCAAGAAGGACATTCTATTCACAAGGAGGAAGGACTGCCTCGAAAGGTATAACCTTTCATATGCATTACCTTGCCCATTCATTCAGCCAGCAAATAATCGAAGTAGGGAAGGCATGCTTGTCATTCACCCTTTAGCTTAAAGTGAGGCGTAAGCATGCTAAATGGTATTTGAAGAGTAAAAGAGTACTGAAGGGGAAGGGTATAGTGGAGGAAGTGAAGGTGCAAGAAAGAGAAGAATGAGAAATTGGGAGTTTTTAGACTCCCAATGAGATTCAGATCTTGTTCCTGTACCTTCTGTATGAATTCCACCCTGGTTAGAGGCTTCTTGTAGAGCTTGAGGTTATGGCCATTGACTAGGAGATGGATTCTTTCTTCATCAATTGTTTTTATCTTCACTAATCCATTCTAATAAAAGCTATTGTTCAGTAAATAAATTAGGATTAATGTTAAGGGGTTTTCTGGGCTCATTTTATACTAGTACAATTTTAATACCGGAAGTAGTAGGTATATCATGTGTAACTGTTCCATCAAAGAGTTCTTCCTTCTCATACTTATCTATTTCAAAATTTAAAACGTAGAATGTACAAGGTGTAACAACAAAAGGGTCACTTATAAAATTATTGATGACATCATCTTCAATCTCACTTTTATAATGTAAAGCTTTGCTTATAGTGAGTACTGGATGAGCATTTATTTATTTCAACTCAAATTCTAATTACAAATGGTTTCCAAGTTTAAAAATTGGCTTAGCAAGAGGACATAGGTTGAGGTTCTTGGTGGTATACCCATCTAAGATTGTCATACATCTAGACCTACATCCTATATAAGAATTAGCAGTTTCCAACCATGGTCTTCCTAAAATCAAAGGGTGTCCACTGAGACATGTTTTAAGCTAAAGCACCATGAAGTCTACTAGGTAGTACCAAGACTCAACCAAAATAATAACATCTTTTGATATTCCCTCAAGTTATATTTTTTACCTATATGATAATTATAAAATAGTGGGAGTTGTTCTTAAATTAGTAAGCCCAAGTAGTTATAATACTTCCTTAGTCATTATATTAATGAAAAATCCCAAATAGATAAATGTATTAGGAAGAGTTATTCAACCAATATGTACAATCATAGTGAGTTTCTTGGGGTCGCGAGACCTCATACTTGGTAGGCACATTATTTCCTGGTATCGAATCTAATAATTTGTCAATAACATGGTGCACAATAGGAGGGTGTTGGGGTTTCCTACTTGGATTTTTAACACACAACTACTTAAAAGTTTTAGCATAAATAGGGACGTCCCAAATTGCTTGAAGCAAAGGAATCCAAACATCAAAGTTTTTCAATTTTGTTAAAAATTCATATTCTACTTGGAGAACATTTTTGGCCTCATTTAGTTTTTTAGGACAAGGTGGGCTCAAAGGAGTCTCACTTTTGCGATCTAGAATTATGGAGGAATGAAAAAATATATAGATGCATGCATAAACACAGAGATTCCCTAGAAATAAAACTTATTTTCATTAATATCAAAGAAATGAAATACGCTTACATATAGAAATGGAAATAAACTTTCTTGGATGATGGTAGCTTATCTCTGAGCAGAGATGTGGAGGCTACATGCCTTTGAATTGTGTTACAATGAGGCTCAAGGAACTTTTAATTATTAAACAACAAGGGAAGACCCTAAACAACCAAAACCCCAAGCCTAGGAGATGCAATTTTGAAGAGTTTGTGGGAAACATTGGCATTAGTTGGGTAGCCAACTTCATAGGTTCGTAACTTGGTCATATTATCTCCATTTGATGCGTACGATACCTCATTGGAAATACCTATCTAAGTACTAAAGTATTTTCTCTAGGCCCTTTCCTATGGCAATGCACCTACTAAAGATGTCAAAAAAACGTCATTTAGGGGATCAAAACTGCTCTCGAAGTTCACGACCCAAAAAACTATTGAAAATAGTAAATTCTGCTACAAACAAGGAAACTAATGAAATTGACTGGAGCTATAGGTGGAGTAGGCCAGTGACCACCAATATCCACCTAGATCAGTCCTCCCACATTATGAAGCAATGTTCCCCATTGCGTGCAGAGCCTCTATGAGGTGAGGAAATTTTTGTTGAACCTGGTCCCTAGTGAACCACTTTCCCTGGTGAAGGAGTTACCCCCCTTTGGCAACTTGATATAACTAGATCCTCTATTGACGAGTGTTCCTAATCTACATGTCCATGATATGATCAGTTGTGGACTATTCCATGCAGTCTGAGTTGAACTCCATTGGTGTGAGTTGTTTTGCAATGTCAGATGTGTCCATCAATGGTGGAAAGTATAGCCGAAGGTGGTCCACATTGAATACTGGGTGCAAGCCAAGGAATGGTGGAATGTTTAGCTTGAAGGAATTCTCCCCTATAGACTTAGTGATGGTGTATGGTCCATATCGAAGTAGGCGAAGCTTGGGGTGGGGCCCAACAAGGCGTTCTTTCTATAAATGTAGCCAAACTTCGTCACCCACTTGAAACTTGTGTGGCACCCGATGTTGATCGTGTTGTTTCTTGTACTTAGCATTAGCTCTGTCCAATATGTCATGGACTTTCTGCCACATGTACTAAATGCACTCAATGAAGCTATTATCCCTATCAACTTTGGACTAGACATGAGCCAAGTCTTCTTGAGTACCTGCAAATGGTATGGCCACATCAATGGGACATAGTGGTTGGAATCCCGATCCCACTAGAAAAGGGTTGTGGCCAATTGAGCTATGGAGAGATTTTTTGTAGCTATGTTGGACATAAGGGAGGATTTCATCCCATGTTCGTGGATTCTTCGACTTGTACATAAACAGGATGTGTACGATCATCATGTTGATGACCTTTATTTGGCCATAAATTTGGCAGTGGAAAGTCATCGACTTAATGAGCTTGGTATCCAACATCGACCAGGGACTTGACCAAAATGTACTTAGGAATCTACTATCCCAATCTAATATAATGGACTGTGGGATCCTAAAGTGTACCCACGCTCATTCAAATAAGAGCTTAGCAATGGATTCTACTTTGATACTCTTCTTGCAGGCTACCAGAATGACCATCTTAGAGAATCTATCAACGACCACGAAGACAAAGTCGTTGCCACACTTAGTAGAAGGAAGGCCCAACATGTAATCCATGGATATGGATTCCCAAGGTTAACTACAAGTAGGTAAAGGAGTATATAGGTCTTTCTTCTTGATGGTCAGTTTGGAAATGGCATAGGCAATGAAGGATACGATGTACTTCCCAACATCTTGTCGACGATTTGGCCAATAATTTTTTTTTTCCAACAATGCCACTATTTTCTCTACCCTAGAATCTCTAGTGACCCAACTATAGTGCACCTCCCAAATCATCTTGGCACACTCACTTGAAGGAACATAGAGGTGTCCCATGTGCCATAACAGTGGATCCTCGAGGTGAAAATTTTGGAACTTGCTTCCCTTATAGGAGCATCTGGTATGTGTTTTTGAATTCTAAATCGCTCTTGTAAAGATGAAATCATCCCATAGTTTCATGCCCACAAGAGTCGAGCACTATCGTCAGCGACATGACCAAAAATTGGCTGAGGTTGTTTTCAACGTTGTTGGTGCTTCCCTTCTTGTACTTAATGTTGAAATAGAACTTTTTCACGTATGTGGACCATGTATGATGGTGATCATTCCAAAACTTCTCCTGTGTATGTATGAACTGTAGGGGTTGGTGTTCTTTGTGGATGACCATTTCCTTCCCCAGAATCTAGTTCTTCCATTATCAACATGCTTGCACAATGGAATACATCTTTTTGACATATGTGGGATACTTTCAGACTGTGTCTGAAAGTGTCTCACTGTGATATGCCACTCGATGCCTGTGTTGAGTAAGAACTGTACCAATATCATAGTCAAAGGTATTTTTATTGATCTCAAATGGTTGTTGCAAGTCTAGTAATGTGGGCACTGGTACAAAGCGTAGGCGATGTTTCAACTCAGCAAACACCTTCTATTGGGATTCATACCAAGAGAACTTTTCTTTTGCTCCTCCCTTCGTGAATTGACTCAAATGATAAGTGATATGAGAGAAGCCCAACATGAACCTATGGTAGAAGTTGGAAAGACTAAGAAATATGTGGAGCTACGCTATAGTGGTTGGGGTTGGCCAATCCTGAATTAATTTTAACTTTGTGGGGTCCACATGCACACATTGCTCGTCAATGATGTACCCCAGATATTGAACTTGGATCATACCAAAAGTGAATTTCTCCAAATTGGCACAAAACTTGTGTCACTGGAGGGTTTGGAGGAGCTGTCTAATATGGTGGAGGTGATCTTCCCAACTCTAGCTGAAGATCAGAATGTCATCCAAATACACCACCATGAATGAGTTTGTGAAGGGTCATAAGGTGTCATCCATCAACCTCATGAAGTTTGCAAGGGAATTTGTAAACCTGAAAGGCATGACCAATAATTCAAAAAGGCTCTCCTTGGATTTGAAAGAAAAATTACACACATCAAAGGGTTCAATTGGTACCTAGTGATAACCAGACTTTAAGTCAATCTTGCTAAAATATTTTGGCCCTCTTAAGTTGGTCCAAAAGGTCATCAATCCTTGGGATTAGAGACATATAATGGACATGGATGTTTTTCAGTGCTTGATAGTCAATACATAGTCTCCAGATCCCATCCTTCTTTTGTACCAACATGATTGGGTTCCCACATGGTGATGAACTTGGGTTGATGTTCCCTTTTTGAAACAACTCCTAAATCTACCTCTTGATTTCATTGTTCTCCAAAACAAAGCGTCGATAGATTAGTCCATTGGGCACTACCTTTCCCGAGGTGAAATCAATTGAGTGCTTGACCTGACAGTGTAGAGGTACCCCTATGGGTGACGTGAAGATGTCCTTGTACTACTCCACAACCTTTTCCATATACTATTGTCATGCGATGGAGCCCTGTCTAGGGACAGTGGCCACAATATTCTTCTTGCCCTGAGTGTGGATCATAAGGAAAACAATTTTCCTGTTCTACGAAATGACCTTACTGCATTACTTGTAGTGATCAAAGAAACTACAGTAAGCGATGTTACCTTCGTTATCCTATACAACTTATTTCCCAAAGTAATAATAATAGTGTGAGGCCTAGAATCATATAAACAACATGTCGCTTCCACAAGTACTGTTGGCCTAATAATATATCACAAACTTGAATAATAGAAACATCACATAATACTTGATCTATGAAGGGATTGATGTTGTAAGGAATGCGTCACAGTTGGCTAACACAGAGATCTCACCCTTGGTGAAGCCACCAGATGCTGTACAACCGCAGGTTCGGTGTGGCTGCAAGGCCCAATTGCTTCATGACCTATATTGAAATGAGGTTCTTTTGGCTCCCACTGTTAATAATGAACTATAGTGTAGAACCCTTCACCAACATCTCTTAGTGGAAGAGTCACTCCCCCTTCTCTGGGTCTTCTAGCTCATCCTTGTAGATCTTGGTGGTGGCAATGGTGGCACTAGGCTTTGAATTGATAATTGATTTCCCCTTTTCATTCCCCTTGTCGGTTTCTAACTTCAAAATATGCATCTAATTTTGAATCCTTCATCTTAGCCACTAGTGACTTCTTGGCTCAACACTCATTTGAGTTGTGAGTGGGGCTCTTATGGAACTCACACCATTTCACTATCTCCTTCTTTGTCTTCATGGTTTTGTTATTTTCTTGCGGATTTAGTGGTTTATCTTGGATTGGCTTGCCTTGGATTTTTCCTTTGTTCTATGGTTTTGGGATGCCATTCCCTTGCTTTGGATTTGTAGATCCAAAGTCTCTCTTCTTCTGTTTAAAATTCTACTCAACCTTCACAACATATCAATAGGCAACACCAAGTGAGGAGATGTCTAGGAACTCCATATCATCCTAGATGTACTTATGTAGACAACCATGGTACTTGTGTACCAAATGCAACACAGAATCCTTCATACCCAGCTTCGTTCGAAGGGTATGGAAAACATTTGTGAACTCCGACACATCTTGGTCCCTTCCTTGCAACAGTGTGGCCTAATTTATGTATTTATCTTCATAGATTCCAATAGGATAATATTGTTCCTTGATGGCATTTCAGAAAGAATTCGAAGTGGGTGCAGATAAAAATAGTGAGGATTCCCTCTTGTCCTTTTGTTCACAATAGGTTTCCCACCAGTTCTTGACATGTGGGGCAGATTTGAGGAGTGCAAAAGTAATATTTTCTTGATTATAAAAGTCACGAACTGAAAAATATCCTTCTAACATATTTATCCATCTATATATGGTGCCTGCATCTATTTAGCCTTCAAATATGGGAATGGAAAAGTTAACTTGTACATTAAAAGGATTGGTGCTTCCATAGTGGCTAGTGGAAGAAGATGTGTCACCTGTGGGTAATTGCCAAAGCATCTGGGGAAATTTCTCCATCATCGGGTCCCTTTGTCACATGAGGGATTCCTTGAGCAATATTTTGGAAGGATCTCCTACCCCCTCATATTTATTTTCTTCCTCCACAGGAGGTTATCAGCATTTGCAAGGTTGATATTGCAAAGGTTCAACTAATTCAAGCCCTAACTCCTTGTACCCTGACCTCGTTGCAGAAACACAAAGAAAAACAAAGAAAGAGTAGAGCACTCTGAAACCACTGATCCGAACTTATGCAGGAACACAACAAAATACATATATACAAATAAACAAAAAGATGGATCAGAAATAAAATTTGTTTCATTAATATAAAGAACTAAAATATGCTTAAATACATAAATGGAAATAAACTAGCTTGGGAAAAGGTAGCTTATATCTTAGAAGAGATGTGGTGGCTACATGCCTCTAAACTATGTTACAATGAGGCTCAAGGGAATTTTTATTATTGAACAGTAAGGGAAAACCCTAAACAACCAATACTCTAACACCAGGAGATGGAACGCCAAGAATTTGTGGGCCCGACTGGGGTTAATTGGGCAACCAACTCCTTAGGGTCGTAACTTGGTCATATTATCTCTATTTGGCATGTATGATACCTCATTGGAAATATCTCTCTGATTACAACAAGAGTTTCCATAGGCCCATGCCTAAAGCTACATAGGCCCATGCCTATGGCAACGAGCTTGCTACAGACCTAAAAAAAAGTCGTTTAAAGGGTCAAAAGTACTCTGGAAGTTGAGGACCTGAAAAGGTGCTAAAAATATTAAATGTTACTATAAATAAGGAAAATGATGAAACTGAGTGGAGGTCTAGGTGGAATAGGTGGGTGGCCACAAATTTCCACTTGGATCATTCTAGTAGCTATTACTATCTTCACAACTGGGGAAATGTCTACTATTACAATGACGTTAGTTGTTACAGGAGAACTCCTAGATGTTAGAGTCTCATCCGCTACTTCAACACTATGTATGTCACAACTTCTTACAACCTATTGTTTTCCTACAAAACCTTGAATCACATCTCCTATCCCTAGTAAGTTTTCTTCCTCATTTTCTATAATGACGGGGGGAAGAGTGGAGGTTACTGACTTACCTGAGTGAAGTTCATTCTCATTACATGTTACTGGTCAAATGTAGTAAGTAGGAAAAATTGAGGATTCTAATTGATTTGTACTCCATTATTATGAGGGTTAGGATTGGTTTATGTAGACAATTGAGGGTGCAAAGAAGGGGCACTCAAAGTCACATTGGAAGGGAGTTGTAACTATTGTTGCATTAATAATTGCACATGCATATAGTTTGGGAGAGCATGGCCACACCAAGGTTGAGGACATGAAGAACCAAGCCGCTTCGGCCAAGGCATAGGATATAGAACCAAAGAAGGTTTATGGGGGATACTATGGAACTGTTGGATATTGAAACTATTGGATTGGTTATTAAATATTACATATATTAGTCCAATAATTAAAAGGGAAAAAAAGTCTTGCATCATACTTGGTGGTCCATGTTTCCAACGCTGTTTAGATCTAACAAAGTAGGCTACTTCAACATATGATCCTACTTCTTTGTAAATCACCTTAAGTCTATGTAATGAAGGGCATTGATTTGTGGAATGATCAAATTCATATATGGTGCAACTATTGAGTGGGTATTCCCTCAAGAGGTGCTTCTTTCAACAATGGGAGTAGAAAATGCCCAATGCATGCTCAAATTCTCTCTATTTTTGTTTTTCCTATAATACATAAACCTATGAAGACATTTAACTCACGATTTAAGTATTAAAGTTCTCCAACAGATTCCAATTTTTGCATGAGTTGCTTCAGTATTTTCTAACTTCAAAATCGTAACAAGGGTATCATGTGTAATAGTCTGATTTCTAGTAGATCCTTTGGAGCTCCTTTTACAAAGGTAAACTATGCCATCATATCATTCCTTAGATATATCTACTTTCCCCAAATTATTCAACATATTAAGGCAGTCATTCACCATTCCCTTACTCATGATTGTTTTTACTATATCCTTATCCAAATCAATGTTCTGAGACCTTTGCAAATTATAATGAACATGTTCAACATATTCCTCTAAACTTTCATCTAGTGTCTAAGTAATCACAAATATTTCATCCTTAAAGTCCCTACAATGGAAGTAATCCTAGTATTTTTCTAAGAAAACTTTCTTCATTACATCCGGGATAACAATAGACAGCCCACCGAGTCCCATAAATCATTTCAATGTTTCCCCTTCTAATGTGGCTAGAAACAACTGCAGTTTTTGTTCCTCAGTGGTGTGGTGATAACTTATACAAAGGGCATCAAATTCAAAAAGGAATATGTCTATAATTTTGATCCAAATTTATGCAGGAATGAAATGAAATAAATATTTAAGCAAAAAAACAAATCTATAGTGAAAACTTAACTTCAATTCATTAATAATAAATACTAGAAAAAATGTTTACACACAGAATGGAAACAAACTAGCTCGAGTGATGGTAGTTATCTCTCAGAAGAGAAGTGGCAACTAAATGCCTTCTAAATTTTGTTACAATGAGGCTCAGGGACCTTCTTATTATTGAGAGACAATGGAAAACCCTAAACATCTAAAAATCTAACCCTAGGATATGAAGAGTTGAAAATTTGTGGGCCCCACTGGGGTTAGTTGCTACATAAAATTCATGGGGTTGTAAATTTAGCATATACTCTTAGTTTGACACATACGGTACCTCATTAGAAATATCTATCCAAGGAATAAAAATTTCAATTGCAATCCCTTATTATTTTCTATTGGTTCACCCACTTTCCCAAAAAATGTCGTTTAGGTCCTCAAACTGGCTCCAGACATTTGACACTTGAAAACCTGTCAAAAATAGTAAATTGTACTACATTTAAAGAAACTAAAGGAAATAATGGTGGGGGTCTAAGTGGAATAGATAGGTGGCCACTAGTATCCACCTGGATCAATCCTACCCTCTTAGGAATAAATGGTCCCCATTGCATTGAGTTCCTCCATGAGATGGGGAAACTTCTACTGAACATGGTCCCTCATGAGCCACTTGGCTTGGTGCAGGAGCTTTCTAGATTTGGCGACCCAATAAATTTGGATCTTTTGTTGGAAAATGTTCTTCATTTGTGTGTCCATAATCCAATCAGTTGCGACTTGTTCCATCTAGTCTGGAGTGAGCTCTATTGGTATTAATTATTCTGTAATGTCTGATGTGTCCAACAATGGTCTAAAGTATGGCTGGAGGTGGTCGAAATTGAACATTGGGTGAAATCCAAGGAATGTGGGAATTATTAGCTCAAAATCATTGTCTCCCATGGCCTTAGTGATGGTGTAAAGCCTGTATCGGACTGGTTAGAGCTTCTAATGGGCTCCAACAAGGCATTATTTCTACAAATGTAGCTAAACTTTATTGCCCACCATAAACTTATGTGGCACCCAATGTTGATAATGTTTTTTGTTTTACTTTCCATTGGAATTATCCAAGATGATGTGCACCTATTGGCAGATGTGTATGATTCATTCAAGAAATGTGGTTTCCTTATTAGCCTCAAACTATACATGTACAGATTGTTTCAGGGTAGTCACATGAGGCATGGAAACATCAATTAGACACAATGGTTGAAATCCTAGACCCACCTGAAAGGGACTATGACTAGTTGAGCTATGGAGATATCTATCATAATTGTGTTGCACATAAGGGATTCTCTCATCCCAGGTTCGTGGATGCTTAGAGTTTTACATGCGTGGTATGTGCACTATCATACTATTGATGACCTTTATCTAGCCATCAAAATGGAGATTGAATGCAGTCGAATTGATGAGCTTGGTGTCCAATAATGTCCATATTCTTGACCAAAATGTGCTTAAGTGTTAGGATATTCTGACACATAGGAAATATGTAAGTATAACTTGGTCTAGTGTAGAGTTAGGTAAAGTGTGTTTCTTTACTATGTACTTTTGTAACTTACAATCCGAAGGTATCGATATGTAGTGATCCGATGGTTCATTCTCTCCTTGGTATTACCGACACTTGATTCGTGGCTTAACACCTAATTGGTCCATGATCTATATTTAAAGAGCATGGAGGTTCATTTGTAGGATAACCATTCATGGGAGAAGCTTATGTAAATTTTCATTCTTTTATTAATAAATTGCTTGAAGTGGCTGTGTTGGCTTAGGCTGTGGATTGTTTCCCTCTTTGAGGGTTTTAACCACGTCAACAATACTGGTGTATTGATCTTTGATCTATTTGTGGGAGGAGTCCTTTGGTGTTTTGCTTAAGGAAATTACCTTGGAAATTCCTACATGGTATCAGAGCTATTTGAGGACTGTATCCGTTAGTGATCCAAATCTGATGCCGGTAGAACTACATTTGACTGTCGTTTCCTAGATCTACTGTTACTGACTACTTTCAAGCCGAGAGGAATGCTCTATTGTGTTAGGAGCATATGTTCCAGTGAGGAACCCCTTTTGTTTGATGTGAAAAGGTTTTCGATAGCCCTAGCTATGTCATTTTTAAGATTTGGAGGTATATAATGTTTATTTTCAGTTTTTAGTTATTTTCTCTCTATTTATTTTGGTTTATTTAGCTCTTTGATTCTTTTTTATTATCAGATATATACCTTTGATTTCTACATATGCTCTTTGCCCCGTGACTCTGTGCGATCTGGGAAAATCAAAAATAGAAAGGAAGGATTTTTCTCATGCGTATGCTCTTTTCCGCTGTGCCTTAGTGTGATCTTGGAAAATCAGAGATATTGAGGAAAATATTTAGTTTTTGGATAAAGCTAAATTCAAGCCGTAAGGTTTGATTTTTTTGTATGTCTGTGTTGGGTTTTGTGTTTTTTATTTTGTAGACAAAAGAGAGCTTTATCAAGTAAGAACGCACCCCAAAGCTTTAGTGACTAATTAAAAAGAAAACTTCCTCTTTTCCAAAAATTAATAACCTTTTAATCTACCTCACTTGGTCCAAAGCTATGTTATGAGAGTAGAGGTCTTGAGTTCAAGTCTTTTTTTTTTGTTGAGCTAATTAGATTAAGTTTGGAAAGGGGGCAAGTTTTTTTAAAATATAACATTATCATTCATTTCCGCACATTCCTGCACTTCGTCGGCATCTTCAACAACTTTTCTTCAAAAATCCACAACTTCTTCATTCAGAAGCCATTTTCAAAGCCTTTTTTTTAATAAACCTAATTTTTTGAGATATTTCCATTGGAAAACTTAGTTTTAGTATCTATAGCTTTAGAATCTGTTAAAATGGAAAGCCCATGCAGAGTTACTCTTGACAACACCAACTACTTCTAATGGTGGTCCTACATTATGGATTTACTTAGAAGTAAAGGTCTTTACAGAATAGCCTCAGGCTAAGAAACCAAACTAAAAGATGAAGATAAGGCAGCCAAATGGGAAAATAGGAAAGATCAAGCACGTGGGTTAATAGGGATGTCTATTTCTCCAAACCTTAGATTCCATATCATGGAACTTGATACTCCTAATGAAGCAATGAAATAGATCACTAAAGTTTTTGGAATTAAAAATGAACTTAGAGCCCATCAACTTGAAAATGAGTTGTTTACATTGTACCCCAATAATTTTTCTTCCATTGAAGATTTTTTGTCCAAGTTCAAGACCATTAGACTTCTCTTGGAAGGTGTTAAGGTTAAGAAAGAAGATGGTAACCTTATCTATTTCTTTCTTACTAAGTTGGGACCAACCTACTCTGTGTTTGTTTCCACCTTCCATTCTACAAGAGAAGCCTTCATTTCTCAAGGACAAGACTACAAATCCCCTTCCTTCGATGCCTTTTGTGATTCTTTAATAAGAGAACAAGAAAAAAACTCTTATATATTGGTCTTCTTAATCTTGGAAACTCTTCTAAGAAAGCCTTAGCCGCCCAGCAACAACCAAATTCAAAGAATCCTAAGAAGCTGTATCCTAAACCAAATAAGGGCCCTAAGCTATTTTAGTCTCAAAATGAAAAATCATTTCAACAAAATGATAAGGCAACTAAAAACAAAGGGAAGAAGACTGATAGACATTGCCACTTTTGTAATCAAGATAGCCACATAGAATCCAAATTCTTTAAGAAGATGGAAGCCTTGGAAGCAACAATGAAGAAGCATAACATCCATTTGGAGCACTCAACAACTTCAACTTCATCTTTAGGAGTAGCACTTTCTGCATGTGGTTATCAAGCATCTCAGTTTAGATATGCACTAAATGTATGTTCTTCTTCTCATTCTCATGAGTGGCTCATTGATTCTAGAGCTTCTTATCGCATGGCCAAAAACAAAGCCATGTTTTCTTCTTTAAATGGTTGTAACACCAAAAATATATATGTTGGTAATGATAGATCTCTTAGTGTTGCAGGGACTGAAACTGTTCATATAGATAATGGTCAATTCAATGATGTATTATGTGTTCCAACCTTATCCTGCAACCTTCTATCTGTATATCATATAACTCATTTAGGTGAAGGTAAAGTCATTGAATTTTCACCTCACGATGTTGTAATTAAGGACCTAAGAGATCCTAGACAGATTTTAGCTACTAGAATTGCTAATGATTCTACAAGGTTGTATAAGTTTAAAAACTTTGGGTCATCAAATCTTCCCTCATTATTTGTTGCTCATAATGATGAAGTGAGAAAACTTTGGCATGAGCAATTTGGTCACTTAAAATATCGCTCCCTTCTAAATCTTGTAAAGAAAATATGGTGGTAGGTCTTCCAATGGTAACTTGCAGAGACGGTCTTTGTTTTGGATGTGTACTTGAAAAACATCATCGGGATAGTTTTGAAAAATGTGCCTCTTGGCACGCCTCAGCCCCTTTACAGCTTGTGCATAGTGATTTATGTGTTCCACTTCTAATTGTTTCATTCTCTAGCTACAAGTATTTCTTAACTTTCATTGATGATTTCTCCAGACAAACTTGGGTATACTTCTTAAAACTCAAGAGTGAAGTATTTAACATGTTCTTGGCCTTTAAGGCCTTTGTCGAACAACAATCTGGACATCAAATTCTTAAACTAAGATCTAGTAATGGCGGATAATATGTTAACAACAAATTCATCAACTTTTGCACTGAGAATGGAATTCAAAGGCAACATACTATTCCATATACTCCACAACAAAATGGTGTCACAGAAAGGAAGAATCACACCTTAAAGGAAATGGCTAATTGTATGCTTCAATCTAAAGGACTTAGTCTTAATTTTTGTGCAGAAGTAGTTAACTGTGCAAATTACATAATAAATCACACTCCCAATAAGGTTTTAAAGAATACCAGTCGAGAAGAAACATGGAGCTCAATTGAACTAGATGTAAGTCACTTTCATGTTTTTGGAAGTGAAGCATGGGCCCATATTCCAGATGAGAAACATAAATCTTTAGAACCTAAGAGTGAAAAATGTATTCTTTTTAGATATTCTAAAGATGTCAAAGGAGATAGAGTTATTCCACTTAAGGCCAAGAATGCTATCATTAGAAGAGATGTAAAGTTTGCTAAAAATATATTAGCCTACGAGCCTAGTTTGGTGGATATTCCACCTCTCTCTATCCCTTCTACTTCTGAAAATATTTTCTATTAAGATGATGACAACAAGGATGACAATCCTCCCCCACCTTCTCAGGATCCTCCTTCAGCTCCTCAGCTTCCAAAATGGGTCTGTGCTACTCGGGATGTAGCAGTTGCTCTTGCCAGTGATCCTACAGATCAACGACGTACACATTCTCAGTTCGATAGAGCCTCTTCTTTACTAGCTCAAGCTTCAACTAATTATGATCCTGACACCTTTGGAGAAGCTTCAGGTCATCTAGATTGGGATGCAGCTATGAATAAAGAATATCATTCATTATTGGCAAATGATACATGGGATCTTGTTCCCCTTCCAAAGGGATGAAAACTTGTTAGATGCAAATGGGTTTACAGAACCAAGTATGGACTAGATGGAAAAGTTGATAAACGTAAAATTCGTCTTGTTTCTAAGCGTTTTTCACAAGTTGAAGGCATTGACTATACTAAAACCTTCTCCCCTGTTGCCAAAATGAACTCTATCCACCTTGTTGTTTCACTTGCTACCTCTTTCAAATGGGAAGTCCATCAGATGGATGTTAAATTTGCTTTCGTGCATGGGGACTTGCATGAAGAAATCTATATGGAACAACATACTGGCTTTATACAAATAGACTCTAGCCTTGTATGCCGGCTTAAGAAATCCCTTTATGATCTCAAGCAAGCCCCTCGGGCTTGGTATGTCAAAATGGATAGCTTTCTTTTAGAAACTGGATTTTGTAGGTGTCATTCTGACAATACTATCTACACCAAGAAAGTGGTCAAGTCTCTTGTCATTCTTTTTCTTTATGTTGATGATCTTATTCTTACCAGTAGTGATCCCAACCTTATAAACCATGTGAAGTCTAGCCTTAAAAAGAAGTTTGAAATGACAGACTTAGGACACTTGCATTATTTTCTTCATCTTCAAGTCTTGCAATCCAAGGGAGGTATTTTCCTTTCCCAGTCCAAGTATGCATGTGATTTTCTACACCATTTCACATGGAAGACTGTAAGCCAACCCCTTCTCCCTTTCAGTCACTTGTACTTCCCCTGAAGTTGATGCTACCCTATACCTTTAACTTGTAGGAAAATTTTTGTATCTGATCCATACTCATCCTGACCTTTCCTTTGTTGTTGGCCTTATTTCTCGGTTTATGAAAAACCCACATGAAATTCATTGGAATTTAGCTAAAATAATACTTCATTATGTTGGAGGTACAGTTCAGTTTGGGATTCATTACAGTGCAGAAGCATCTCCTCTATTGGTTGGTTTCACTGATTCTACTACAGGTTATGTGTTCACTCTTGGTTCAGGACCTATTACATGGTCTTGCAAGAAACAAAGTGTCATTTCTCTTTCTTCAACAGAAGTAGAGTACCGTGGTGCCATAGAAGCTAGTAAGGAAACCATGTGGCTTCGTCAGATCCTGTAAGAGTTTGGCTTTTAGCAGCAGCATCCGACTACACTTTGGTGTTATAATCAAAGTGCCACTCAACTTTGCAAAGATCTAGTCCAACATCGGTGTAGCAAACACATTGAACTGCACATGCACTTCATCAGAAAGCTCATTCATGACCATGTTCTTGAAGTGAAATATTGTTCAACAAATGATCAAGTTGTAGACATCTTTACAAAGGTTCTCACTGAGGTGAAGTTTACTAAACTTTGATTTATGGTTGGAGTTCAAGAAGTTGTCTCTAAGGGGGGATAGGCTCTAATGCCTCCTTCCTTCTTCTATTGTGTCATATTTGTACATCCTTCAATCTTATCCCAAGTTGTTCTTAAGTGGGGATGTTAGGATATTCTGACACATAGGAAATACTTAAGTATAACTTGGTCTAGTGTAGAGTTAGGTAAAGTGTGTTTTTTTACTATGTACTTTTGTAACTTACAATCCAACGGTCATGATATGTAGTGATCCAATGGTTCATTCTCTCCTCAGTATTACCGACACTTGATCCATGCCTTAACACCTAATTAGTCGATGATGTCTATTTAAAGAGCATGGAGGGTCATTTGTAGGGTAACTGTTCGTGAGAGAAGCTTATGTAAAATTTTGTTCTTTTATTAATAAATTGCCTGAAGCGGTTGTGTTGGCTCAGGTCGTAGATTGTTTCCCTCTTTGAGGGATTTAACCACGTCAACAATACTGGTGTATTGATCTGTGATCTATTTGTAAGCGATGTCCTTTGGTGTTCTATATGAGAAACTTACCCTGTAAATTCCTTCATTAAGAACCCATTATCCTGATTTAATATAATGGTCTGTGGGTTTCCAAAACATACCCATAATCGTTCAAAGAATATTTTGGAAGTGTCCTCTATTGTGATAGTCTTCTTATAGGCCATCAATATATCCATCTTAGAAAATTTGTCCACGACCATGAATACATAGTCATTACCATGCTTGGTAGAAGGGAGGCTTGATTGATAGTCCATGGAGATGGATTCCTAGGGCTGGTTGGGAGTAGCAAAAAGAGTGTACATGACTTGCTTCTTGATGTTTGTCTTGGTAATGGCATAAGCAGTACAACATCTAATATATTTTCCAACATCCTCTTGGAGCTTTGGCCAATAAAAATACTTTTGTAGTATGACAAAAATTTTATCCACACCAAAATGTCTTGCAACCCAACTGTAGTATGCCTCCCAAATCACCCTAGCATGCTTGCTTGAAGAAACATAAAGGTGGCCTAGGTAGCATAATAATGCATCCTCGAGGTGTAAATTTGGAACTTTCTTTCCATCTACTAGCATTTGGTATGTTGTGGTTAACTCAGGATCATTTTTGTACAGTTGCAACCAACAAGAGGTCTCATGACCACAAGAGTTGAGAACAGTAATCAGTGTTGCAATTGGGGGCCAACTGAGGCAATCTACAACATGATTGGTGCTTCCCTTCGTGTATATAATGTTCAAGTGGAATTGTTTTAGATATGTAGACTTCTTTTGATGTAGATCATTCTTCAAAGTCCCTCATGTTCATATAAACTAAAGAGGTGAGTGATTTGTGTGGATGAATGTATCCTTCCCCGGAATCTAATGCTTCCATTGTTGGCATCCTTACACAATAGAATACATGTATTTTTCATAAGTGGTGTATTTTGAAATTGTATCAGAAAGTGTCTCATTATGATAGGTCACTAGATGTCCTTGTTGGGTGAGGACTACACCATTACCGCAGTCATAGGTGTCTACCTTAATTTCAAATGGTTGTTAAAGGTTAGATGATGTGAGTACAAGTGTAGAGGAAAGGTAGCGCTTCAGCTCATCAAATGCCTTTTGTTGGGACTTGGAGTAGATTTTTTTTTTTATTTTGTTCTTCCCTTGGTAACTTGACTCAAAGACCATGTGATATGAGAGAATCCAAAAATAAACCTCCGATAAAAATTAGCAAGGCCCTAAAAGTTGTGAAGATCTCAGAGAGTGGTCACGACTGGCATATCCCAAATGACTTGGATCTTAGCTATATCCACATGTACCCCTTACTCATCATTGATGTAACTAAGATATTGGAGCTGACTAATGCCAAAGTTGCATTTCTCTAAGTTGGCACATAGTTTTTGTTTCTACGGGGTTTGAAGGACCTGCCAAATGTGTTGCAAGTTCTCCTCCCAACTCTTGCTGAATATGAAGATGTCATCAAGTTATAATACCATGAACGAGTTGGTAAATGCTATAAGATTTATACATTGGCATCATAAAATTTGTAGCGGAATTTGTTAACCCAAAAGGAATTACAAACCACTCGAAAATACCCTCCTTGGATTTGAAGGAAGTCTTTGATACATCTATGGGTTCTGTTGGAACCAAGTGATAGTAAGACTTCAAATCAATCTTATTGAAATACTCATCCCCCATGAGCTATTCAAGAAGCTCATCAATCCATGGGATTGGATACCTATTTCTGAAAGTGGTTTTGTTTAGTGCTCGATAATCAATTCAAAGCTTCTAGGTGCCATCCTTCTTTTGTACAAGTACAATCGTTCTCACACAAGGTGAGGAACTTGGCCGATGTGACCTTTATGCAAGAACTCCTGGATCTGTCACATTACTCCTTAATTTTTGAGAATGGAGCGATGATATATCATAGCATTAGGTAGAGGTTCTTTAGGAGTCAGATCAATCGAATGTTTGACCTAACAGTGACAAGGTACCCCTTTGGGTGAGGAGAATATGTCCCTATATTCTTGCACAAACTTATCCACTTGATTCTATTGCGTGGGGGAACCCTTCCTAGGGGCCATGGATGTGGCCACAATATTCCCCTTAATTTGAGAGTGAATCAGAAATAAAACTAATTTCTTGATCTGGGAGATGATATTACCACATTTCTTAGTAGAAATAAAAAAGATGGTAGTAGATGGGGCAACCTATGGTATCCTTTATAACTTATTGACCAAACAAAGAATGATAGTGTAAGGCCTAGAATCATACATAACATGACACATCCACAAGTATAGTTTACCTAATAACACATCACAAACTTCAAGAGGAACAAAATCACACAGTTCCTCATCCATGAAGGGCTTGAAGCTGTTGGGAAGGCGACACATTTCGCTGACGCGGATATATCATCCTTGGGGGAACCACTTGATGGTGTATGGATATGGGTTTAGTGTTTTCAGTAGGCCCAAATGCTTAATGAACTCTGCTGAGATGAGGTCCTTTTGGATCTCGTTGTCAAAAATGAACTGCAAGGGAAACCCTTTCACCCACATATGTGAGTGTAAGAGATGCTTCTGTTCCTCTAGATGTTCGGGCTCAATCTTTTGGCCTTGGTGGAGGAAATAGTAGTGAATGGCTCCACAACAATAATCTACTTCCATTTTTCATTCCCTTCTCATGTTTTGACTTAGATTTAGAATAGGTACCTCACTCTGAAGCATTCAATTTGGCCACGAGTGACTTCTTGGTGCGACACTCACTTGTGTTGTCAGTGGGGCTCCTGTGGAACTCACACTGGTTCCTTACATCCTTCTTTGTATTTGTGGTGTTATTATTTATTTATAGATTTGATGGGTTGTCCTGGGTCACCCAACCCTTACTTTTTCCTTTATTCTATGGTTTGGGGGTGCCTTTTCCTTGCTTAAAATTCACAGGTTCAAAGTGTCACTTCTTCTACTTAAATTTCTGCTCAATCTTGATCGAATATTGGTATGCGGTGTTGAGTGAGGAAATGTATAGGAAAATCATGTCATCCAAAATATATTTTTGTTTAATTTTGTGATACTTTAGTACCTGATGCCACTCAGAATTGTTGATACCCAATTTTGTGTGAAGGGTATGAAAAATATTTGCTACCTTTGATCTATCTTGGTACCTTCCCTGCTATAGTCTGGTCCATTTATGTACTTATCTTCATAGCTCTTGAAAAGGTAATATTTTTCCTTGAGTACATATGAGAAGGAATTCCAAGTGGGCGTGGCTGAAAATAGTGACAGTTCAATCTCATCCATCTACTCACAATAGGTTTCCCACTAGTCCTTAACACGGGGGGGAATTGAGGTTTTCCCTATTGGAAAAATCATGAACAAAAAAATTCCTTCCAACTGATTTCACCATTTATATATGATATGTGCATATATCTAGACTTCAAATATAGGAATGTTAAATTTAACTTCTACCTTAAAGGGAGTGGTGCCTACAAGGTGGCTACCAGATGAAGATGCTTCACTCACTAATACCTACCAAAGGATCTAGGAAAATTTATCCATCATCTCGATGATTTGTCACTTGAGGTATTATATGAGAAATATTTTGAAAGAATATCTTCCTCAATCTTCTTTCTTTTCTTCCTCCATTGGAGGTAGTCAGGGTTGGTGAGGCTAGTCATGCAAAGGTTCAAGTAGTTGAACTCCTAACTCCTTATACCCCGACCTCATTGGGGACATGCAAAGAAAAATAGAGAAAGAGAAGATCGATATAATATCACTGATCCTGATTTATGTAGAAATGGAATTAAATATGGATTTAAATAGAAACGTAGAGCTACAATGAAAATTGACCTCTAATTCATTAATAACATATATTGAAAAACTTGTTTACATTCAGAATGGGAAGAAACTAGCTTGGGCAATAGTAGCTATCTTTGAGAAGAAATGTGGGTCTACTTTCCTTCTCAATTATGCTACAATGAAGCTTGAAGGAGTTTTTATTATTGAGAAACAATGGAAAACACTAAACACCCAACAACCTAACCCTAGGAGATGAAGAGACAAAATTATGTGGCCTCTGTTGGTGTCAGTTGGTACCATCAACTTCCCGGGGTCATAATTTTGGCATACGATCTTCGTTTGACACATACTATACCTCGTTATAAATATATATCCAAGGACTAAAATTTTTGACTCTGAGCCCCTAAATTAGGATACAAGTCTACCCGAGCTCCAAAAAAATGTCATTTATAGCATCAAAACGACTCTGAAAGTTTACGACCTGAAAAAACTGCCAAACATAGTAAATTGTGCTTCAATTAAGGAAACTAAAATAAGCAATGGAAGGGATATAAGTGCAATAGGTGGGTGGTTACCAATATCGACCTGCATCGGTCCCCCCTCCTTAGGAAGCAATGGTCCCCATTACATTGGGTGTCTCCATTAGATGGAGAAACTTCTACTGAACTTCATCCTTAGCGAGCCACTTGCCTTAGTGTAGGAGTTAACCAAATTTGATGACCCGCTACAGTTGGATATTCTATTAGAAATTGTTCTTGATCTATGTGTCCATGATTTGATCAATTGTGGCATATTCCATGTAGTCTGGGTTGTTTTCTATTGGTGTTAGTTATTTTGCAATGTGTGATGTGTCTAACAATGGTGGAAAGTATGGTTGATGGTGGTCCACATCGAACACTTGATGTAGGCCAAAGAATGGGGGGTTAAGCTTGAAAGAATTATATCCCATGGTCTTGGTGATGGTATAAGGCCTGTATTGGAGCTATCAAAGCTTCTGATGGGGTCCAATAAGGAATTATTTCTGCAAATTCAACTAAGCTTTTTCGCCCACCTAAAACTTATGTGCACCCAATGTTGATCATATCATTGCTTGTACTTGGAATTAGACTTACCTGAGATGTCATGAATACAGTGGTGAATGTGATATATGTGTTCAATAAACCTCACTTCTTTATGAACCTCATATTGTACAAGTGCGGATTTTGTCTATGTAGTCACATGAGGCATGACAACATCCATCAAATACATTAGTTGAAATCCCAGACCCACCTAAAAGGGATTGTTCCCTGTTGAGCTATGGATTGATCTATTATAACTGTGTTGCACATAATGGAGGCTCTCATCCGAGATTGATGGATTCTTAGAGTTGTATGTGTATAGTATGTGCACTATCATCTTGTTGATGATCTATATTTGCCCATTAGTATGGGGATGGAATGCAATCGAATTGGTGGGCTTGGTGTCAATAGTGTCGAGAGGCTTGACCAAAATGTGCTCAGGAACCTACTACCCTGACCTGATATGATAGTCTGCAAAATGCCAAAATGTACCCCTATTCAAAGAAGAGTTTCAAAGTGTCCTCTAATGTTATACTCTTCTTGTAGGAAACAAATATAGTCATCTTAGAAAATTTGTTCACTACCATAAATACACAATCATTACCATTCTTGATAGAAGGGAGGCTCAATAGATAACCCATGGAGATGGATTCCCAAGTTGGTTGGGAGTAGGTAGAGGAGTGTACAAACCTTGCTTCCTAATGGCTGGCTTAGCGATGGCACAAACAATGCAAGATCTGATATATTTTCCAAGATATTGTTAGAGTTATGCCTAATAAGAATAATTTTGTAGTACAACCACAATTTTCTCCACACCAAAACGTCTTGTGACGTGACTGTAGTTTGAATCCAAAATCATCTTGGCACGCTTGCTTGAAGGAACAAAGGTGGCCTAAGTGGCATAATAATGCATCTCAGAGGTGGAAACATGGAACTTTCTTGCCATCCACTAGCATTTGGTATGTGGTGGTGAACCTGGGATCATTGTTGCACAATTTCATCCATCTAGAGGTCTCATGGCCATAGAACACTAGTCAATGCTGCAATTGGGGGCCGATTGAGGAAATCTGCAGCATGATTGGTGTTTCCCTTCTTGTATTTAATATGCAAGTGTAATATTTGAAAATATGTAGACCACTTTTGATGTCAATCATTTTGCAACTTCCCTTGTTTCTATATAAACTGAAGAGGTCGGTGCTCTATGTGGATGACCATCTCCTTCCCCATAATGTAATGTTTCCATTTCAACATGCCTACATGATATAATATATGTCTTTATCATGAATGCAACATTTCAGAATTATATAAAAAAAGTCCCACTATGATAGGCCACCAAATTCCCTTTCTTGATGAGGACTTTACCAATAACATAGTTAGAGGTGTCTATCTTAATTTCAAATGGTTGTTGTAGGTCTAGAAATCTAAGTATACATGTAGAGCAGAGGAGGTTCTTCATCTCAACAAATTCCTTCTATTGGGACTCAGACTAGAAAGAAAAATCTTTCGCTTCACTCGTGGTAACCTGACTTAAAGGACAAGTGATATGAGACAATCCCAACACAAACCTCTAATAACAATTGGTAAGACCCAAAAAGTTTTGAAGCTCTATTTGAGTGGTCGGGGCTAGCCAACCGTTAATGACTTGGATCTTATCCAGATACACATGTATGTCTTGGTCATCAATGATGTAACTTAGATATTGGACTTGACTCATACCAAAGGTGCATTTCTACAAGTTGGCACATGGTTTTTGCTGCTCTAGTGTTTAAAGGATTTGTTGAATGTGTTGCAAGTGCTCTTCCCAACTCTTGTTGATGATGAGGATGTCATCTAGGTATACAACCATGAACGAGTTGGAAAAGTTCCACAAGATGGCATCCATTAGTGTGAACACAAAATGTATGACTAACCACTCAAAAGGGCCCCCCATGGATTTAAAGGCAGTCTTCCGTACATTTGTGGGTTCTATTGGAACCTAGTTATAGCAAGAATTCAAATCGATATTGTTGAGATACTTGGTCCCCTTGAGTTTTTAAAGAAGGCAAATGATCCATGCTATTAGATACCTATTCCTGACAGTGATTTTTTTAGTGCCTAATAATCAATGGAGAAACTCTAGGTCCCCTCCTTCCTTTATACAGGTACAATCGAGCTCCCACAAGGTGAGGAACTTAGTTGGATGTTCCCTTTCTACAACAAATCCTAGATATGTAGCTTGATTTCTTCATTTTCCAGAATGGAGTGATGGTATATCATCCCTTCGGGTAGAGGTGCTCTAGGAGTCATATCGATTGAATGCGTAACTTGGCAGTGAAAAGGTATCCCTGTGGGTTAGGAGGAGATATCACTATATTCTTCCACAACAATATCCACCTACTTCTTCTCCATGGGGGGAACTTACCTTGGGGCCATGGATGTGCCCATGATCTTCCCCTTACTTTGACAGTGAATCAGAAAGAAAAAGAAGTTCCCGGTCTAGGAAATGATCTTACTACATTGCTTAGTAGAGATAAAAGAGATGGTAGTAGGCGGGGCCACCTATGGTATCCTGTATAACTTATTGCCTAGAGAAATAATGATTGTTAAAGGCATGGAATCATACACATCATGATGCTTCCACAAGTATGGCTGGCTTAATAAACATCACAAACTTCAAAAAGAGAAAAATCACACAGTACCTCATCCATGAAGGGCTTATCGTTGTAGGGAAGGCACCACTATTGGCTAACGTGAAGATCTCATCTTTAGTGGAACCACTCAATGGTATATGGTTGTAGGTGAGGTGTGGTTTGTAGGCCCAAACTATTAATTACCTCTACTAAGATTAGGTTATTTTGGCTCCTGCTATCGATAATGAATTGCAACAAAGACGCTTTCGCCCACATCTATGAGTGGAAGAGACACTCCCCTTCTTCTAGATCTCTAGGTTCAATATTTTCGACCTTGGTGGTGGAAATATTGGCACTCTAATCCACATCTAATTTTCTGCCCTTTGCTATTCCAATTTTTGTGTTTTGACTTAGAGTCAAAACATGCACCTGACTCTGAAGCCTTTAACTTGAACACTAGCGACTGCTTGGAGGGACACCCAATTGTGTTGTGAGTGGGGCTCTTGTGGAACTCACACCACTTTCTTGGGTCCTTCTTCGCTATCGTGGTGTTATTATTTGTATCTAGCTTGGATGGGTTGTCTTGGGTCACCCCACCTTGGCTTTTTCCTTTGTTTTGTGGTTTGGTGGCGCCTTTTCCTTATTTCAGATTTGCAGGTCAAAAGTCTCACTTCTTTTGCTTAAATTTATGTTTCTTCTTGATGGTGTATCATCATGTGATGTTGAGTGAGAAGATGTCTAGGAAATTCAACTCATCCTAAATGTATTTGTGTAGACAGCTACAATACTTGAGTACCATATGCTACTCGGAATCCTTTGTCCCTTCCCTACTGCAATGTGGTAAATTTTATGTACTTATATTCATAGCTCCTGATAGGGTAATATTGTTCTTTGAGGGTGTATCAGGAGTGGATGAAAATAGTTAGGATTCATTCTTGTCCCTATACTCACAGAAGGTTTACCATTAGTCCTTGACCTGGGGGGTAGCTTTGAAGAGTGAAAAAGTAATATTTTCCCTCTTGGAAAAATTATGTAACGAAAAATATCCTTACAATAGATTTAACCATTTATATATGACATTTGCATCTATTTGACCTTCAAATATAGGAATGTAAAATTTAAATTGTACCATAAAGGTAGTGGTGCCTCCAAGGACGCTATCAGATGAAGATTATTTTCCCACTAATACCTGCCAAAGGATCTATGAAAATTTATCCATAATCTCATTCCTATGTCACTCAGGGGATTTGTTGAGAAATATTTTGAAAGGATCTCTTGGTCCCTCATTTTTCCTTTCTTCCACCATGGGAGGTCATTAGGGTTGGAGAGGTTAGTCTTGCAAAGGTTCAACCAGTTCAAGACCTAACTCCAAGGTTGGGGACATGCATGCACATAAAAAAATAAAAAGAGAATACCACTCTTGATCCAAGTGGATAATGGTGGCTACCCACCTATTCCACCAAGACCTCTAGCCAGTTTCATTTATTTCCTTGTTTATTGCAACATTTAATATTTTTAGTAGTCTTCTGGGACTTGAAATTCTAGAGTTCTTTTGACCCCCTAAATGACGTTTTTTTGTGGTCAGCAGTAGGCCCATGGCCATAGGCAAGGTCCTCTTGCAAATTTCATGGTAATTAGAGAGATCTTTCCAACAAGGTATCCTATGCACCAAACAGAGATAATATGACCAAGTTACAACCACTGGAAGTTGGCTAGCCAACTAACCCCAATGGGGCCCGCAAACTCTTCATGTTCCATCTTTTGGGGTTAGGGTTTTGATCTTTTATGGTTTTCCCTTGTTTTTGAATAATAAATAGGCCCTTGAGCCTCATTCTAACATAGTTTAGAGGCATGTACCTGCCACATCTCTTCTCAGAGATAAGTTACCATCGCCTGAGCTAGTTTGTTTCCATTATGTTTTCAGTAGTTTGATATTAATGAAATGAAGTGTTATTTATGTTGCATCTATGTATTTATGATTATATATCTATTTTTTTGCGTTTTTGTCTAAGTTTAGATCAATTCTATGATAATGATCTACTCTTTCTCTATTTTTGTTTGCATGTCCCCAATGAGGTCGGGATATAAGGAGTTAGTGCTCGAACTGGTTGAACCTTTGCAATAACAACCTCGCAAATATCAAAGGCCTCCCATGTAGGAAGAGAAGAAAGATGAGGGGGTAGTAGATCCTTTCAAAATCTTGCTCGAAGAAGCCCTTGAGTGACAAAGGAACGTGATGATGGATAACTTTGTCCAGATCCTCCACTGGCAACCCAAAGGCAACACATCTCTTTGTAGGCCACCAATATACAATTTAACTTGGACATCCCCATATTTGAAGGTCAGATAGATGCGGGCACCATAGATAAATAGTTAAATATGCTAGAATAATAATTTTTTTTTCATGATTTTCCCAGCCAGGAAAACATTACTTTTTCATTTCTCAAAGCCACCCCCCACATCAAGGAGTGGTGGCAAACCTACTATGAGAGGAAGGACTAAATTTCACCCTCACTATTTTTAGTTGTACCAACTTGGAATTTGTTCCAGGATACCATCAAAGAGTGCTACTACCCTATGAGGAGCTACGAGGATAAATACATAAAGTGGACCACGCTGCAGCATGGAAGGGACCAAGACATGCCCAAGTTTACTAATGTTTTTTGTAGCCTTCGCACCAAGTTGGGAATTAAGGATTCTGAGTGACATTTGGTACTCTAGTACCATGGATATCTACACAGGTACATCCAGGACAAGATGGAGTTCGTGGAAATCTCCTCGTTTGGCATGGCATACGGATACATTTTGAATATGGAGCATAAGTTTAAATAGAAGAAGCGAGACTTCAGATCTATGAATCTGAAGCAAGGGAAAGGTGCCCACAACCCACAGACCAAAGGACAAAGCCAAGGTAAGGTGACCCAGGACAACCTTCCACAACTACAAGGAAAGAAAAACACCATGAAGAGAAACAAGGACACGAGAAAATGGTGTTAGTTCCATAGGAGCTCCATTCACAACACAAGTAAGTGTTGAGCCATGTAATCATTGGTGGTTGAGCTAAAGGCTTCTAAATCGTACGCAAGCTATGAATATGAGTCATAACTCGATAAGGGGAATGAAAAAGGGAAGAATATCATTGACACAAAATCCAGTTCCACCATGGCCACCACCAAGATCCAGAAGAATGAGCCTTCCAATCTAGTGGAGGGTGAACGCCTCTTCCACTCACATATATGGGTGAAGGTCTCTCTACCGCATTTCATTGTTGATAGTGGGAGCCAAAAGAACCTCATTTAAGAAGAGGTCATCAAGAGGTTGGTCCTATTGACTGCAACACATCTGCAGTTGTATACCATTAGGTGGCTTCACAAAGGATGACATCTCTACATCAGCTAGCAGTTCTGCCTTCCCTACAACATCAAACACTTCATGGATGAGGTACTGTGTGATGTTGCTCCTCTTGGATTTTGTGATGTATTATTAGGAAAACCATACTTGTGGAAGTGGCATGTTGTATATGACTCTAGACCATGTTATGTGATTGTTACTTTGGGAAATAGTTATATAGGACAGTGGAGGTAGCCATGCCTACTACCATCTCTTTGATCTCTGTAAAGCAATGCAGTAAAATCATTTCACATACCAGGATTTTTTTTCCTTATGATTTCCCATAAGGAAATGAAGGACATTGTGGCCATGGATTCCATAGAGGGCTGCTCCGCATAACAGAATAAAATGGAAAAGGTTGTGGAGTACTACAAGTACATTTTTGCCTCACCTACTAGGTTACCTGTACACTATTAGGTCGAGCACTCCATCGACCTGATCCTAGGCGTGCCACTACCCAATGGACTGACCTATTGATGCTTTGTTATATATAACAATAAGACCAAGAGGCAAATTCAA
>APFE030122789.1:353989-394060 GCA_000404065.3 Pinus taeda | reverse complement strand
GGTTGCCCCCTCGAAGAGGCTGAATTCTAAGGCGTGGATCTCTCTTTTCTATTTTTTTGTGAGCTGGTTTCATAACATAAACATTGAAAAAATAGTTTACATGCAAAATTGAAACAAGCTAGCTCGGGCGATGGTAGATATCTTTGAGAAGAGACATGGCAACTATATTCCTTCTGAACTATGTTAAAATGAGGCTCGGATGCCTTTTTATTATTGAGAAACAATGGAAAACTCTAAACATCCAAAATCCTAATCCTAGGAGATGAAGCTCCAAAAGTGTTAACATGAAAATTCTTAGCATAAATCACATATAGAAAGACCTTTGTCGACGTGTTTTGAACCAACTAATGTGGTTCATCGTCAGGACAAGTTGAAGAAACAGATCCAGTCCAGCAAGTTAAATAGTCTGAGCAGAGACTCCAATGGCTAAAAAAGATTAACGGTTAATTTTTGACTTGATGACCGAGGTCAAATTTTCATGTATTAATTAATATTATTATTATTCTTACTACTATTATTATTATTATTATTTATTATTTTATTTATGGAAGCAAGTTAAATTAGGTAAAAATTAATAAATTAATGGTTAGTTTTTTAATAATTCATTTATCAATTTTATTATTATATATAATTATTAATTAAAAAATAATATTAGGATTAAAAAAATATAAATATACCATACTTTTAATGAATAGTTTAAAAAAAGTTAATTTATTTGTTTATTAAATTATTTATTAATTTATTTATTATTTTATTATATTTATATTATTTATGAAACTAAGTTAAAATAGGTAAAAAAATAATAAAATATAATGTTAGTTTTATTAAAAATAATTCATTATTTATTAAACTATATATATAATAATAATAATATATATATATAATATAATATATATAATAATAATAATATATTATTTAAATTAAAAAATAAATTAGGTTTTAAGAAAAGTAGGATTAAATATATAAATAATACCATACTTTTAACGTATTAGTTTTAAAAAGTTAATTTATTTTTAATAAATATTTATTAATACTTTATATATAATATATATAATATATATATATATCATATATATATATATATATGATATATATATATAATAATAGTAAGATAATAATATTAGGTTGTTAATATAAAAAATATTACATTTTTAATGGTTGGTTTAAAAAGGTAATATGCTTGTAAACTATTTATCAATTAAAAAAAAAAATTACTAAATAATATACAATATATAGTTAAGATTAATACTTAATAATATCAATTAAGAAAAAATCAAACGGGAAGAGCGACCTAGAATAAAAAAGAAGGAGAAGGACTGGAAAAAATCCACTAGAAAACCAAAGATCAAGGAGGAAAAGGAAGAAAGGAAGGCACCAAGGGGAACGACGAAAAAAAAGGGGGGCGGGAAGGGGAAGAAACACTAAGATGAAATGGCAGGGATCCAACATCTACTGATCTTCCAGCCGTCATCTCTGTTGAGATTGTTAGGCCTTCTTTCAATTTCAATAGCTTCCCTGAATTTACGATGATGGAACTAAGCAACTTTGGCAACCACCTTGGCCTCCCTGAATTTAACCATTAATCTTTTTTAGCCGTTGGAGTCTCTGCTCAGACTATTTAACTTGCTGGACTGGATCTGTTTCTTCATCTTGTCCTGACGATGAACCACACTAGTTGGTTCGAAACACGTCGACAAAGGTCTTTCTATATGTGATTTACGCTGAAATTCTTCTTATAACTATGATGGATCACAGAAGCCTCAATTCTACAATTCTTAGCATGTGTACCAAAAATGTTGCACCTAAGTCACAGGTGACAAGTGACCCTAACAGCAGAATGTGGCCACTTTTGTGCTTTAACTGTGCAAGAAAATGTGATATAACCCTGTAAGACTAATAGTGATATATTGAGAAGGTGGCCAAGTGTGTCATCCTTCCCCCAAGCATAAGATACTGCCCCCCAACCTATTTGATGGAGGGGATGAATCGAGTGGGAATGGTTCCCCCTAGCTAGATGAGTTTGTGGAGTGCCTTTATGTTCCATGTGCTCGAATAAAGGATTCAAGCATCTACTCTCATAGGAATGAGATCCTGAAGAGTATGATGAGTAGATGTAGTGGCATAGATTACCCCATTTTTGTATTGGTATATGTAGCATGCTATGGGCCTATCATATGTATTTAGGGTAGTTGACTCCAAACACATTTTCATGATGTGGTTCACCATTTTTTATGTTATGGATGTCTTATTGTGGGAAGAGTGGATAGATATAGATAGAGACAGGAAATGGTGGATTACCAATCTCATTTGGCATTGCATATAGGATTCAAATGGACTAAATTTTTGGGTTCACATACATGGTGTCACTATACCAAGGATTAACTTCGGATATAATGAACTGATGCTCACCTAGAAAACACTGAGGTTGGACAACAACAATGTCTAAAATACTTGGTTACTGAAGTAAGATGGATGTATGATTAAGTGGAGCATCCCTATGGTGATATGCAGTGATATGGGACTCTAAAATTTCTTCAAAATGGGGAAGAGAAATGGGACTAGAGTCGAAACTACTAGATGCACTAGGAGGGTTGGGGAGGATTTCATCTCCTGGAATCTTAAAAATTAATGTCCCCTTACCCAAAAATTGATTGGAAATGTAATGACCACAAGGTGTATGTGGTTTGAATTTGTGGGTTCTAAGTAAGGGGTTATTGAACCAATTGACCTCAACATGGATGAATTCTTTGGATTCCACATCATATTGATCATGGGTTTCGTGTAGAAAGAAGTATGCATGATGGTGCATACCATTGCAAGGATAATCAGGGGTGGTAATAGCTTCCATGATGTCTTAATTGGAATGAAATATGGGGGGATTGAAAGAAGAAAGACCACATGATGAGGAACTACCTAAGGCCTCTTCCTAAGAGACAAGTTTGACATACGCATTGTTAGAATGGTTGAATAGATGACTAGTAGATGAGACATCTACCGTTGTTGAGACTGAAGTGCCTTCCAAAGAAGGTTCGAAAGAATCACAATAGGAAACTCCTAAGGAGTCCAAATATATCAATCCCTTGGATGACAACATGTAGATAATAGGGGTGGAACTATCCACCATCTCGAAATTGGGAGGGGGAATCACTATGGTGGGTTGGGAAACCTCCTGTTTTGGAAAAGAAGTGGAGCAAGAACCTCCAAATAGAGAAGAAGTGAACTCCCTATGAGAAACATCCAATTCGTGAAGCACTTGAAGTGTGTTATAAAAATATTCGAGATAGGGATAGTGATGGGAGTAATGTCCATAGCTATCCCACAAAGGAAAAGGGTGATTTATGCATGAGTATTTGTTTTTCTTAACTGACTTAGGTAAGGTGACATGGACCTTAGGAATGTTAGAGTTAGGATGTAATAATTTAAAGATTAAGTTCCTCAATCAGAACACCAAAGGACACTGCTCACAAACAGATCACAGATCAATACGCCAATATTATTGACATGGTTAAAACCGTCAAAGAGGGGAACAGTCGACATCCTGAGGCAATGCATCCACTTCAAGCAATTTATTAATAAAAGAATGAAAATTTACATCAGCTTCTCTCATGGACGGTTACCCTACAAATGACCCTCCATGCTCTTTAAATAGAGATCATGGACCAATTGGGTGTTAAGCCACAGATAAGTGTCGCTAATACCGAGAAGAGAATGAATCATTGGATCAGTTCATGTCTAGAACATATCATGGCCGTTGGATTGTAAGTTAGGATATCTATCAGAATATCCTAATATCCCTCCTTAAAAACAACTTGAGTTAGGATTGAAGGATGTACAAATATGACAAAATAGGAGAAGGAAGAAGGTATTAGATCCTATCACCCTTTAGTGACAACTTCTTGAACTCCAATCGTAAATCGAAGTTTAATAAACTTTGCCTCTGTGAGAGCCTTTGTAAAGATGTTTGCAACTTGATCATCTATTGAACAATATTGCACATTAAGAACATGGTCGTGAATGAGCTTTCTGATGAAGTGCATGTGCAGTTCAATGTTTTTGCTGTGTTGATGTTGGAATGGATCTTTGCATAGTTGAATGGCACTTTGATTATCACACCAAAGTGTAGTCGGATGCTGCTTTTGAAAGCCAAACTCTGACAGGATCTGAGAAGTCACAGGGCTTCTTTACTAGCTTTTATGACACCACAATACTCTGCTTTTGTTGAAGAAAGAGAAATGACACTTTGTTTCTTGCAAGCCCATGTAATAGGTTCTGAACCAAGAGTGAACACATAACTTGTAGTAGACTTTCAATCATCAGGGTCACCAGCCCAATCAAAATCAGTGAAACCAAGCAATAGAGGAGATCCTTCTTCACTGTAATGAATCCCAAACTAAACTGTACCTCAAACATAACAAAGTATTCTTTTAGTTGCTTTCCAATGACTTTCATGTGGGTTTTCCATATACCGAGTAATAAGGCCAATAACAAAGGAAAGGTCAGGACGAGTATGGGTTAGATACAAAAGTTTTCCTACAAGTTGATCGTATAAGGTAGCATCAACTTCAGGGGAAGTACAAGTGAAAGCTTAAATCCACACTAGAAGATCACATGCATACTTGGAATGGGAAAGGGAAATACCTTCCTTGGATTGTAACACTTAAGGACTAAGAAATTAATGCAAGTGTCCTAAGTTTGTCATTTCAAACTTCATTTTAAAGCTGTGCTTCACATGGTTTATAAGGTTGGGATCACTACCAGTAAGGACAAGATCATCAACATAAAGAACAAGAATGATAAGAGAATTTCCCACTTTCTTGGTGTAGACAGAATTGTCAGAATGACACCTAGAAAATCCAGTATCTAAAAGAAAGCTATCCATTTTGGCATACCAAGCCCGAGGGGCTTGCTTGAGACCATAAAGGGATTTCTTAAGATGACATATAATTTTGGAGTCTGTTTGTATAAATCTAGTAGGTTGTTCCATATAGATTTGTTCATGCAAGTCCCCATGCAAGAAGGTAGATTTAACATCCATTTGATGGATTTCCCATTTGAAAGAGGCAACAAGGGAAAGAATAAGGTGGATAGAGTTCATTTTGGCAATAGGGGAGAAGGTTTCAGTATAGTCAATGCCTTCAACTTGTGAAAAACCCTTAGCAACAAGACAAGCTTTATGTTTATCAAATTTTCCATCTAGTCCATACATGGTTCTGTAAACCCATTTGCATCTAACAATTTTTCATCCCTTTGGAAGAGGAACAAGATCCCATGTATAATTTGCCAATAATGAACAATATTCTTCATTCATAGCTACGTCCCAATTTGGGTGGCGTGAAGCTTCTACAAAGGTTTCAGGATCATAATTCGCTAAAGCTTGAGCCAGTAAAGAAGATGCTCTATCGAACTAAGAACGTGTACGTCGCTGATCTATAGGATCACTGACAAGAGCACCTGCTGCATCCCGAGTAGCACAGACCCATTTTTTAAGCTGATGAGTTGAAGGAGGGTCCTGAGAAGGTGGGGGAGGGTTGTCATCCTTGCTCTCTTCATCTAAATAATAAATATTTTCAGAAGTAGAAGGGATAGAGAGAGGTGGCACATCCACCAAACTAGGCTCATAGGATGATATATTTTCAGTAAACTTTACATCTCTTCTAATGATAACATTTTTGGACTTAAGTGGAATAATTATATATCCTTTGACATCTTTAGAATATCCAACAAAAATACATTTTTCACTCTTAGGTTCTAAAGCTTTATGTTTCTCATCTGGAATATGGGCCCATGCTTCACTTCCAAAAACATGAAAGTGGCTTACATCTGGTTTAATTGAGCTCCATGCTTCTTCTGGAGTGATATTCTTTAAAACCTTAGTAGGAGTGTGATTTACTATGTAATTTGCACAAGTAATTTGTTCTGCCCAAAAACTAAGACTAAGTCCTTTATATTGAAACATACAATTAGCCATTTCCTTTAAGGTGTGATTCTTCCTTTCAGTTACACCATTCTTTTGTGGAGTATATGGAACAATATGTTGCATTTGAATTCCATTCCCAGTGCAAAAGTTGACGAATTTGTTGTTAACATATTCTCCGCCATTATCAGATCTTAGCTCAAGAATTTGATGTCCAAATTGTTTTTCAGAAAAGGCCTTAAAGGCCAAGAACATGTTAAATAATTCACTCTTGAGTTTTAAGAAGTATCCCCAAGTGCGTTTGGAGAAATCATCAATGAAATTTAAGAAATACTTGTAGCCAAAGAATGAAACAACAGGAAGCGGGCCACATAAATCACTATGCACAAGCTGTAAAGGGGTTGAGGCGTGCCAAGAGGCATGTTTTTCAAAATTATCCAAATGATGTTTTCCATGTACACATCTGGAATAAACACCATCTTTACAAGATACCATTGGAAGACCTGTCACCATATTTTCTTTACATAGTCTGAAGGGAATGATACTTTAAGTGACCAAATTGCTCATGCCAAAGTTTTCTCACTTCATCATTATGAGCAAAAAATACAGAGGGAAGATTTGATGACCGAAAGTTGTTAAACTTATACAACCTTGTAGAATCATCAACAATGCCAGTAGCTAAAATATGTTTAAGATCTCTTAGGTCCTTAATTACAATATCGTGAGGTGAAAATTAAACAATTTTACCTTCACGTGAATGAGTTATTTGATATACAGATAGAAGGTTGCACGATAAGGTTGGAACACATAATACATCATTAAATTGACAATTGTCTAGATGAATAGTTCTAGTCCCTAAAACACTAAGAGACCTATCATCACCAACATATATATTTTTGGTGTTACAACTATTTAAAGAAGAAAACATGGCTTTGTTTTTTTCCATGTGATAAGAAGCTCTAGAATCAATGAGCCACTCATGGGAATGAGAAGAAGAAGATACATTTAATGCATAACCAGACCGAGATGCTTGACAACGACATGCAGAAAGTGGTATTCCTGAAGATGAAGTTGAAGTTGAAGAGTGATCCAAATGGATGTTATGCTTTTTCATTGCTTCTTCCAAGGCTTCCATCTTCTTAAAGCATTTGGATTCTAAGTGGCCATCCTGATTACAAAAGTGGCAATGTCTATCAATCTTCTTCCCTTTGTTTTTATTTGTCTTATCATTTTGTTGAAATGATTTTTCATTTTGAGACTGAAATTACTTAGGACTCTTGTTTGGTTTAGGACCATTCTTTTTAGGATACTGCTTCTTAGGATTCTTTGAATTTGGTTGCTACTGGGCGGCTAAGGCTTTCTTAGAAGAGTTTCCAAGATAAAGAAGACCAAGATATAAGAGGTTTTCTTGTTCTCTTATTAAAGAATCACAAAAGGAATCAAAAGAGGGGGACTTGTAATCTTGTCCCTGATAAATAAAGGCTTCTCTAGTAGAATGGAAGGTGGAAACAAACACAGAGTAGGTTGGTCCCAAATTAGTAAGAATGGAATAGAAAAGGCTACCATCTTCTTTCTTAACCTTAACACATTCTAAGAGAAGTCTAAGGGTCTTGAACTTGGACAAAAAATATTCAATGGAAGAAAAATTATTGGGGTCCAATGTAAACAACTCATTTTCGAGTTGATGGGCTCTAATTTCATTTTTAATTCCAAAAACTTCAGTGAGTTGTTTCATTGGTTCATTAGGACTATCAAGTTCTGCGATATGGAATATAAGGTTTAGAGAAATAGACATCCCTATCAACCCACGTGCTTGATCTTGCCTATTTTCCCATTTGGCTACCTTATCTTCATCTTGAGGTTTGGTTTCTTGGCATGAGGCTATTGTGTAGAGACCTTTACTTCTAACTAAATCCGCAGTATAGGACCACCATTGGAGTTAGTTGGTGCTGCCAAGAATAACTTGGCATGGAATTTCCATTTTAATAGAAACTAAAGCTGTAGATTCTGAAACTAAGTGTTCCAAAGCAAAGATCTTGAAAAATTAGGCTGATTAAAAAAAATGGCTTTGAAAATGGCTTTCGGATGAAGAAGTTATGGCTTTTTGAAGAAAAGTTGTTGAAGATGCCGAGAAAGTGCGTGAATGTGCAGAAATGAATGATAATGTTATATTTAAAAAAAAATTCCCCCTTTCCCAAACTTAATCTAATTAGCTCACTTTAAAAAAAAAATGTGACTCACTTTCATAAATAAGTGAAAGTAACTTTTACACTGGTACTTTATGAACTACCCACTAAATTTTAACTTAAATAAAAGATAAAGAGACTTTAGAATTATAAAGGACTCACCTTTTATAATGGGTGAGAACACTTTTACATAAAGTAACTTTAAAGGATAAGTTACATGTTCTTTTTGAAAAAGTAACTCAACAAAAAGAAATACTTGAACTCAAGACCTCTATTCTCATTCAGTAACCTTGGACTAAGTGAGCTAGTTTAAAAGGTTAGTAATTTTTGGAAAAGAGGAAGGGTTTTTTTTTTTGTAGTCATTGAAGCATTAGGGTGTGTGCTTACTTGAGAAATCTCTTTTTTACCTACAAAACAAAAACCATAAAGCCCAACACGGACATACAAAAAAAACGAACCTGACGGCTTCTTTTTCTCAATGTTTCTGATTTTCTGAGATCACACTAACGTGTGGCGAAAAAGAGCATATGCATGAGAAAAATCCTTCCTTTCTGTTTCTGATTAGCCTAGATCACACAGAATCATGGGGCAAAGAGAATACATAGAAATGAAAGGTATAGATTCGGTAATAAAAAACAGAGAGCTAAATAAACCAAAATAAACAGAGAGATGAGTAGCTAGAACTGCAAATAAAGATTGTATACCTCCAAATATTAAAAATGATGTAGCTAGGGCTTCCAGAAATTGTTTCACATGAAACGAAAGGGGTACATCACTAGAACAGATGCTCCAAAAGAAATAGAGTAGTCCTCTCAGCATGAAAGCAGCTAGAAACAATAGATCTAGGAAAGGATAGTCGGATGCAGTTGTACCAAATTCAAATTTGGATCACCAATGGATGCAACCCTCAAATGGCTCAGTTAACATGTAGGAATTTACAAGGTAAGTTCCTCAGACAGAACATCAGAGGACACCGCTCACAAATAGATCACAAATCAATACACTAGTATTCTTGACGTGGTTAAAACCCTCAAAGAGGGAAACAAGCCATAGGCCGAGCCAATACGGGCACTTCAGGCAATTTATTAATAAAAAATGAAATTTTACATAAGTTTCTCTCATGAATGGTTGCCCTACAAATGAACCTCCATGCTATTTAAATAGATATCATGGACCAATCAGGTGTTAAGACATGGATCAAGTGTCGGTAATACCGAGGAGAGAATGAACAGTCGGATCACTTCATGTCTAGAACTTATCATGACCATCAGATTGTAAGTTACAAAAGAACATAGTAAATAAACACACTTTACCTAACTCTACACCAGACCAAGTTATGCTTTACTATTTCCTATGTGTCAGAATATCCTAACACAGGAATGTTATCAGAGACCACATTCATGATATGAGGGAGCTCAAGAAAATTATTGGTGGCATGCCCAACAACATCACACAAAGCACATGGAGGAGAAGGCTTGGGTGGTTTAGGAGGAGTAGGATTTTCTAGGGGTGCCTTGTCTTTGCTTCCCTTTTTCTAGGGTTTTGCCCCCTTACTCGATGCTTTCAGAATGGGATTGGTGGCTTGTTGAGGTTTCTAAGGAACTGAAACAAAGGGAGGGTTGGTTACAATGGTTTGAAATAGAGTGAAAGTTGTATAAGGTTTTAGGTGGTTAGGATTAGTGTTTGTAGGAGGATCAATGTACCAAACCAAGATACCCAAGGTGATGTTTGGAATACTCAATGTAGCCATTACAAGGGTAGGAATGATTCCTGGTGGTGGGAATAAGAAACCTATATGACCAAAGGGGTAATGAAGTGGAGGACCTACTCCTAGAGGAGAAATACTTGGGGGAATGGTTTCAGGTGGAAAATGGCTGGGGAAGATACCAACATAAGGAAATTGGCTTGGAGGAATTGTACCTGAAGGACAAGTTGAGTATGGTGTAGGAGGTTGAAAAGGAGCTGGCTACTGAGAAGGTATACCACACTCCTTTTCTATGGCCCATGATGCTAGAAGCATGAAAACACTCAAATATCTAGGCTCAAAAGGAGTAGGCGGTGGGCCATAATAAACCCCAAGTAGTGTGGAACCTTTGTAGACTCTAGGAGAAATATCAGTTAAGAAACTGATAGTCTGATAGTCTTGTTTCTAGTCATTGATGAGATAGTGGTATTAGGAGATGTTTGAGATTGAGGGTCATAGTAAGTAAAATGATCGATAGTGACAATATTTCCATTGTAAGGAAAGAAAAACTTCCGAAAGACAATGGATGTGACAACAGAGATGGAATAGGTGTAATGACAACCTAATAGTATGTTATAATCTAATTGGGCATCAATGACTTTGATATCAACAAAGACTCTCTTTCCAACAACAGTGATGAAATTACAATATAAACTGAGGGGCTACAAGGGGTGACCGTCCCAAGCATGGAGAGTTATAGTGGATGGATACAGGTGAGGGGAACCAAGTTGCTTCCGAACACTAGTGGCCATCACACAAGTGGAGGTACCTTCATCTATTATAAAATAGTAGGCTGTGGTGTTTTTAATGGAGATTGGTATTTGAAAGTAAACAAATGAAGGAAGGGGGATGTTTCACTTTCTCAATGTCAAAGAAAATCAAACGATTGTCATAGTGATCCACAGTGCCTAAAGAAGATAGTAGATCTTTCCTTTGTGATGGGAATATATGGAGGACTTTCAGTCTTGACATGGAAGCAAAAGATTATGCGAAGTCATCTACTATGTTATACATATGTCCGACTTTAGAAGAAGCAAAATTTTGACGTAATGTACCTTTAGGGATCTTGGGGGGAACCTATAACTTAGGAAGAGGGATATATAATGTACCATTTGGTGATAACAGAGGCTCAGTGGAAACTTTGGGTTGGGAATCTGACGCAGGAGTATCTAGCACCCTTAGACAAAGGGAGGAATCCAAAGCAGAGCTAAGAGGAGCACGTGGACTAGGTGAGAAAAACAAGGAAAAATCTATTTTAAAATAGATTTAAAGGATGAAATGGATAAGTCTCAAAGACTTGATCTAAAATGAAATTTTCCATGTGTTATATGCATGCATGTAATGAGGGATTTAAGGGCTTTTTTTTAGAGGGTTGATTGGATCCTTTCGTGATCTGATCCAACAATGCTTCCTTATATATATATATGTGATTGAACATGTGCATTCAAATTAGTAGATAGAGTGAGTGATATAGAGCAGACAAGATGTAGTCGAGAGGGAGTCTGTTCCTAAGTCTGAAATGCCTTAGAATTGATTGTAACCATGCTATTTTATTTATAGTAGATATGCATTTTGTTTTTTCCTGTGTGTCTGCGTATTATGTATATTTCAATTCTTTTTCATATATATGTATGCCGAGGGTTTAATCCCAATTGTGAATGCATGTTGATTGACCACCGATCATAGTAGGATCGATGGTGATCCAATCAAACATTGTTATATGTTATGTCATGTGTTGGTAGAATGTGAAGCTTGAGAAAGGCATAAAAGCATCGAAGGCAAGTGAATTCCTGTTTACACTAAGAAACAACGTAAACACAGTTGGATCCGAGAGTCCGGGCTTGAAATATTATAAAACTTGGTCTATACCCTAATTAGTTCTTGCAGGTTGACTGTAGATCGACAAGTCAAATGATCAGAGGAATCAGGATGGTAGATGCACTGACGGCCGATAAGCAATATTGCCAATAGGCCAATCGACGATCAGGGGTTGTGGCAATCAGTGATCAGAACTATGAGTGATCGGAGGTATGAACGATCAAAGGTGGCGAAAATCAGTGATCGAGCCGATAGAAGGATCAGGGGATTCAGAGTTAATATAGACGGCGGACTCGCCGATAGTTATTGAGGCGGGTTTATAATATTTGAGGTCCGACACTTGGTTCTAAGCAGAATTGTCCCTTGTTTTCTATGTATTGGGGTTAAGGATGATGCCTTGACTTAAAAGGGAACCCTGATAGTATTATGGGTTCTGATGGTCCCAATCATAATTTAAAAGCACTATTTAAAGGGCTTAGTGCCTAAAGTACACTTCTGATAAGGCTTTGTGGGCCCATAACCCACAAGCTTCAAGATCGATTCTTTTTAGGGACAGGGATTTTGATTAACCCGCAAGATCTCATTCCCATCATTTGGTATCAAAGCAGATGAATATTTTGTGTGCAAAGGAAGATTGGAGAAGCATTCCAGAGAGAAAGAAGAAGGAGCAGGAGGTACAGTTGTTTAAAGCTGGAGAGTTTGTGGTCGTACTTTCGCACAGAGAATGACAATAGAAGGTGAGAAGATTGCAACAAACCTAGAGCAAGGTGTGCGCATATGGTTCCAGAGAAGAGAACCTGAAGGATGCCAAAAGACTGAGTAAGGAGAGCTTGGTGAGGTATCATGTAGCAGAAGGAGACTATTACTTCAGAGATTTGGTTATAGCTCACAGAAGACCATGAAGGTAGTTCCACTAAAGGATTGAAACAGTGGGTAGAATTGCTAAGGACGAGGAGAAGCATATGACCAAGAGGTCATAAATTTTTATGCCTCGGGAGTCTGATGTAGGGCCATCCAGTACCTTTAGACAAAGGGAGGAATCCAAAGTGGAGCCAAGAGGAGCACATGGACTAGGGGAGAAAAACAGGGAAAAAATTGTTTTAAAATAGATTTAAAGGATGAAATGGATAAGTCTCAAAGACTTGATCTAAAATGAAATCTGCCATGTGTTATATGCATGCATCTAATGAGAGCTTTAAGGGCTTTTTGTTAGAGGGTTGATTGGATCCTTCCATGATCCGATCCAACAATGCTTCCTTACATATATGTGATTGAACTTGTGTGTTCAAAGTAGTAGATAGAGTGAGTGATATAGAGTAGACAAGATGTAGTCGAGAGGGAGTTTGTTCCTAAGGCTGAAATGCCTTAGAATTGAAACCATGCTATGTTATTTATAATAGATATGAATTCTGTGTTTTCTCATGTGTCTGCTTATTATGTGTATTTCAATTCTGTTTCGCATATATGTATGCTGAGGGTTTAATCCCAATTGTGAATGCATGTTGACCGACCATCGATCACAGTACGATCGATGGTGATCCAATGGAACATTGTTATATGTTATGTCATGTGTTGGTAGATTATGAAGCCCGAGAAAGACGTAAAACCATCGAAGGCGAGTGAATTCCTGTTTACACTAAGAAATAACGTAAACACGGTCGAATTCAAGAGTCCATAGTTGAAAGATTATAGAACTTTGTCGGTACCTTGATCAGTTCTGGAAGGTTGGTCGTAGATCAACAAGTCAAAGGATTAGAGGAATCGGGATGGTGGATACACCGACAGCCAATAAGAGATATCACTGATAGGCCAATCGATGATTAGGGGTTGTGGCGATCGATGATCGGAACTCTTAACGATCAGAGCTCTAAACGATCGGAGGTGGTAGCAATCGGTGATCAAGCCATCAGAAGAATCAGGGAATTTAGAGTTAATACAGAGGTAGACCCGCTGATATTTATTGAGGCAGATTTATAATATTTGAGGTCTGACCATTGGTTCTAAGTGGAATTGTCCTGTGTTTTCTATGTATTAGGGTTCAAGTTGATTCTCTGACTTAAAATAGAATCCCAATAGTATTATGTGTTCCGATGGTCCCGATTATAATTTAAAAGCACTATTTAAAGGGCTTAGTGCCTAAAGTATGCTTCTAATAAGGCTTTGTGGGCCCATAACCCACAGGCTTCAGCATCGATTCCTTTTAGGGAAAGGGATTTTGATTAACCCCCAAGATCTGATTTCCATCAGAATCAATTGCTGACTTTACAGGGGGCTTGTCATATTGGCATGAATGCGTTTGAAGGTTAACTTGTTCGGTGTTGACTTATTAAGAATTCATCACGAGGATATGATAATTGTGAAGGTTGAGGGATTCACCATGAGTGCTCAACCTTTTTTTCTTGGCCTTATGATGATGATGTTGAGGTGCTACAGTGTGTTGGAAAGGTGTTACAAGTCAATTTAGATGTGTTGTTGCTTATGCAAGTGTTTATGGAGAGTAGAGGACTTGTTGGCAGTCATGCCAACCCTTTCTTGCTGACTTCTAAGTAAAAATGGTTGTGTCACTTGGGAGACATGATTGGGCTATTTGGATATGTGTTAAAGGACTTGAAAGAGCCTTGGAGGCTTTTGTAAGAGTTGGATAAGGTGACCGATCAATTGCAAGAGGTTTTGGGCTAATATTTTATTTTTTTCATTATGTTTTACCCCAACCACACCATATAGGTTTTTTGCATGTATTTGAAAGGCTCCAACCGCATGGAGACAAGCTTGCACATGAAATTACAACCTATATCAACTTGATTTGTTTATGTGGTTGATATTTTGTCAAACAATCTCTAGATTCCTTGCACAGATTCGATGTAATTTGGCGTGGAAATTCCCAGAGGCTTCTCGCTTAATTTGTAAAGGGTGGGAATGGTTTGAAAAAGTCCTCTAATTATGTGAACACATTTGGTGCATTGGTAGTGGCAATAATGGCTTCATTTTTTCAACTTTGTGCACTCTTGATCCCAGGCCAAAGGTGAATTTCATGTAGTATGTTTTATATTCTTAAATTTGGAACTCTTTGATGCTGGTTTTAAAGTGAGAGTGAGTTACAAAAGGGTGCATAAAGGAAATATGTTTTAGAACTTGTTGTGAGCATAGATTCTTTAGTGTATGAGTGTAAATGGGAGTGTTGTAGAAAAATTATGAAGCAGAACATCAGTTTTCATGTCAGATTCATGGTTGTTGTAGCAGAGTTTATTTGGAGAATATGGAGTAGACTTTATGCTGTGTGATGATTGTATTATTAATGCCTACATTTATAACACTATTTTTTATAGTTGAGATCATGTTATTTATGGTATTTTTGATTGATTTTTGATGGTGTCTTGTTGTTGGAGGTTATATTGCAGAGATGTGTCTAGATGAGTAGAAAGCCTTGGATTTAATTTGAAAATAGATGAAATGAGGTTTGCATAGAGTGGAGGAGCAATGGACTCATGAGAGCGGAGTAGTGATTTAGAAGTTTCAGTGAAAAGAATAGTTTCTCCGTCCAATCAGAGTTGGATAGTACAATCGGTGTTGGGCGAGGATCGTTGATGATGGTGGCCTTCAGTGGATGTTAGTCTATAGACCCATGTGATAAAAATCTCCTATGAGTTGATTAGTAGAATCAAGTCTCCCGGTTGATTGGCGTATGGCTATTGTATATGAGGTTGAGTCTCTAGGTTGATGGGAGTCCACTAACTATGTAAAAGACAAATTGCTTGACATAATAGAGATTCAATGTATTGCAACAATAGCAAGGATGATTTTTCTCTTGGAAGGGTTTCCACCATATATCTTGTGTCCCATGTGTGATGATGTGATCGTGTGCAATGTTTATTCTTTTCGTGGCTGCTTATGGTTTTTAGTTTATGCTCATATCATGAACATGTTATGATGTATTATTAGTTGTTAGTTAATATATGTGTGATTCAGTAAGGAAGTTTTAAAGTGGTAAAATTGATAATAAGTCATACTATTGATTCACCCCCAAGTAGTGCTAAAAGGTTTCTAACAATCTATGATTCAGGCTTAGGATGATTCGATGTGATTCATGATTATGATTTGTGATGGTTTTGTTTTGAGCTAACCAAATGTGATATGTTTATGCATGATGATTAGATTGAAGATCCAGTTGACTTCTTGTGATAGGAAGTAAATACAATTGCAAGTGCACATTATTGATAGACCACCAATGAGGTATGATTTAAATTTATTTAAATTCCTTTTTAGTTAATTGAAATTATGTGCTTCACACTTGAAATTACGGAAATCCCTGATTTTTGGTGGTTGAAATTGACTACAAGAATTAGCAACAACAAAAAAAGGAAAGGGAACATGTAGGAGTATGTTGGTAAAGCACTTCAAAATTATGGCCATTGTGGGACACTGATACCCAATAGTTTCCATTGATTTCCATGAGCTTGATATGATTGTTATGATGGTTTTGACATACGAGTATTCATTTATTTTTGGACCTTTTGATGCAAGGAAACTTTGCCAAGGGATGGATTTCCTGGGAAGGGGGATGTCGAGGAACTTGGAAGGTGAGTAATTGCATGAAAGAGGATGACCATATTTCTATAGAGGTTATGTAGCAAAGAAGGTAAGGTCAAGGGATGGGTTTGTTTTGGTCATTAGAATTTATAGATGGAATCAGATGCACATTGGGAGTGTGTCCTGGAACAATGAGTTCCCCCCTTTTCACTGAGGGAATAGGTAGTGCAAGGATTGTAGCACTTGATATTGAATGCAAGTTTGACTTTGGAAATGGATTCTATACTTCTTGGGAAGGAGATGAATCATGGTATTACTTTGAGGGTGGATTTGTGAGCCTCTGGATTCCCTTGTTGTGGATGTAGGAACCATATCATTTTATTTGTTGGTTAGATAAAATGTGCATATGTATATATTTGTATTTTATTTTGAATGCTGTATCAAGTTGGATTTATAAAGATACATAGAAAATATGATTATTTGTTGGTCAAAAGATCAGGTGATCAAATTTTTGCTCAAAAATGAAAGTGCCCAGAAATTCTTAAAATTGATGTCAAGTCAAATTTCTCATCATTATAAATCCAATGACGATCATTTCACCTCGATCTCACATCGTATGCTTCAGATATCACATTCTAATAATTTTCCCAAACAAGTAAAATTTGAGAAGGTCTGCTAACTGGGTTGACCGTATTTTTGAGTCAGTAGGGTGACTATCTAGGGTACGAGCCAATCAGGGGCTTCCAAGTTTCATCCTACATTTCACTAATTTTGGGCCCATTTGATTTGTTTGTACTGCGTTGTGGTGGACCAATGAAGTGGTGCCACATGAACCAATCATGGGCTGCCACGTAGCACCCCAACAAAGGCCAAAATTTTGTATGAGCCAAATAGGTCTCCAACCATTTGAACATAGGACCTCATGCCTACAAATCCAGCTCTCTACCGTTGGAATATACATTGGTTCTTATGAACCTATGGGTAGCACCCATATAGAAAGTTTAATATGATGCTTATCGAAGGATGGGGTTGGGCTGCTAGCCCTGGTCCCCAGTCATGTTGTTGTCATATGCCCTTGGCATAGAGGTTTGAAGCTCATCCAAGAGGAGCTCAGGAATTTCCCTTAGCCTTTGGTGATCGATAGATCACTGGACCATAGTCCATAGGAGAAGGTGCTAGGCGGAGGGGCTTGGGATCGTAGCCTGACTCCTAGTCACGGCTCCATCTATATGACTCGACGCCAATGGAATAGGGGCTAATGGGAAGGGCACTTGGTAATAGCCCCGACCTATGGGCATATGCTTTGCCAAGTGACCATCGGATCTAGAGTCAAGGTGCCAAGCGAAGGTGTTGAAGAATGGATACCATCCCTACGTCCTTTGGACCCTGACATGACCATGCACTAGTGTTAATGGGGCCTGATGGGAAGGGCACGAAGTTAAGTCCAACACTTGGAATCGTGGTGCCCATAAGACCATGACCTTGACATGTAAGCGCTAGACCGATGGGGGTAGGTGTTAAGGCCCAGCCTTTTGCCCCATGTGGCATATATGACCATAATTTTCAGAGTTAAGGGGTCACTGGGCAATTTAACAATCCTACAAAATGCATTGATAGAGCGTGCATTTGTCACTTAGTTAGTGGAATATAGGGCAAAATTGTAAGGTTGTTAGATAGATGGTCTGATTTGTAGGATGATTAACTATAAAAACTCATATGGGAGCATGGGAGCCATATTTTTTTAATTTTTTGGCCAAATTGAGCTCAAAAAGAGTGCACTTAGGGGTTTTTGGATGTTCAGAATCCATTAGTGACCTCTAATTTTTGATTTGAACACATCTAAGAGGAATTTTTATAGGTGTGAGACAAAAGGTGTATGGATCAATCTGGGTTTGGAATTAGTTATGAAAGGTGTTTGGGCATGGAGAAGGCCTTGTAGGGGTATTCTCATCTTCAGAAGTCTACTGCAGCAGCTGTAACTTACAGGTTTCAGATTAGGTTCACTTTTCTCATTATGTTATATTGAGGGAGGTTTTGTTTATGTGTTCCAATGCAAAAATGAAGTGCTTGCATGCTCAATTTAGCTCATTCTAGTTGGAGTATGACATCTTTGTAGAAGATGCTTTGTGTTGTTGTTGTTTGTAAGAGTTATTTGCAGGATAACATTACCTTGTAGGGGTAATATCCACGTGTTTACCGTCAGCTAATTGTTTATGTACTCCATTTTTCTACTAAATATATGAGTGGTCTATCTATGTTGGCTGCCCAAGAGATGTAACCCAGGAGGGGTGAACTCTGTCAAAAAATATTTTGTTATATCTTCATTATGCCTACGTGAGTTATGTGTTGTTATGTTTCTTACGTTAAGTTACATGTGAATACCAATTCATGACTTGAAAAGACATTGCAAAAACTTGTTTGTTTCAAGAGCCGTTTTATATTACAAAGCTTCAAAATGGTCCTATTTTTATTTTTATTTGATTCTAGAAAAGAGGAAGAAAACACTCTAATTTCATATCATTTTGGTATCAGAGCACCAGTTTACCAAGTTGTAAGAATGGGTAGCAAAAAGAGTCTCCAGGAGCTAGAGGAGTAGAATTTGACTCTTTGTATGGAAAACATAGAATTGAGAAGGATGATAGAGATGGGTGAAGTGGAGAGGAGACACATGCAACTTTAGTTGTAGCATGTGTTAGAAGAACAAGTTACTAAAAGTTCTACTCCTATACTAACAACAGAAACCTCCAAAATGATGCCAGTATGTGGTTATGGTTAAAATAGTGGTTTTGGGCCATATGTGGAAGATGATGTATGTACATTTTGAAAACATATTCAATAAGCACACCATATTCTAGTTGATAAGAGTCGATGGCTAGAGTCATCTGCAATATCATCATCATCATCATCAGAAGATGAAAAATGAATGAGAAGTTTAAGGAGGTAATTAGCATTTCAAGTACCATTCCTTTCGTTTATGTGCATAACCTTCTTTTGCAACATTTGAGAAACATACCAAAGACATTAGTGTGAAGTTTATTTCCAATATGGGTTATGAAGGTGGAGGCCTTAACATAAATGGCATGCAATCCAATTATGATTGAGGACAGACCAAAGTATCATGGATTGGGATATGGTCGAAGGGAGTTTGGAGAATGCTCGAAACAACTTGAGGCACATCAACCATTTGAGGATGGGATGTCACCACCTTGTGATAATGTTCATTCATCTCTCAAGTGATATGAATGATTGAAGGGACCTTGCATGGCATCATACACTCCACTCCATCAAAGTTCCATACCTAGAGATAGGTATAACTCTAATGGGTGTTTTCCAATGCATGGTAATTTTGAATACTTGTGGAATAAGTAACCTTGTACTTTTTGTGATGCATTTGACCATTACATGTCTGTATGTGAACAACCTATGTTAATAGTCAAAATAATGAATCAAATTCTATCCATCAAGCATAATGACTCTCCTTCGCATGAGAAAACTTCTACGTCGGCAAACAAGAGAAAGTTCTTCTGTATGCATTACAACATGAATGGGCATGGCAATGAACAATGTTGGAACTTACATCTAGATATTTTTTAAAATAAAGGAAAATATAATGTACAACATAATGTAAGGGAAGCAAGAGATGGCAAAGATGACTCCCAACAATCCTAAGCAACCTTTAAGGAAAAGACGATGCAAGAAGAGAACCCATAAGCCTAGGAGAGGTAAAGCTTGGGTAGACTTATTGTAAAGCTACCTTGTAAATTTTGTAATTACTTGTTTTCGTTTACCTGGTTAGGTATTTTTGTAAAATGAACAATCGTTGTCACGATGTTCAATAACTATATGTTTTCCATTGGTGTATGCATTCACTTATTTATAGTCCACATGTTCAAGGACTTTTGTGAATGTGTAAGATTGTCATTCAAAGTTATCAAAAAGTTTGTCATGTGTTCACTGGCACAAGTATTCGATATAAAAATTATGTGAATAGAATATTTTTTTTCAAGATTGTACAAGATGACTATGTTTTGTAGGCAAGGCCAATTATATCATGGAAAATTTTGCAGTAGTGTACTATTTATGTACAAGCTCAGTTTGAAGACTTTAAAGAAAGTTTATGTTGTTTCTGAATTCCAAGATGGAGTTAGGTTTGTCTTCAACAATTTAACTTCAAGATGAATTATTTTTTAGCCATGCAAAGATGATATTAAGGAGAATGTTTAGATTCCACTCATAAGGATTTTGTTTGTGCATCAACAATAAGAATGTTGGCTCAATTCTTAGCTAAGGCTATCTATTATTCCTCCTGCTTCCTCTTGATCTACATGGTGTCCATTTGCAAAGCATGGTTTTGAAACATTTCACTCTTAAAATCCTCCAACATGTTCCAATTTTCTACTTTTATGGATGTGTTCGAGGAGGACGAACTAGCCAAAGCTTGACTAGCCCTACCCTTCTTTGTAGCTTCCCTTGAACAATTCCTGAAAATTGTCTTGATATCATCATAGGATAACTAATAGATGTCCACTCCTGACAACATGTTTAGGGTTTCTAGCATATCTTCCTTGATCCCTCTAAGAAGGACTGGCTTAAGTGATTCAGGATTAGCTGCACCTAGCCCTCTTGTAGCTGATTTGAAATCTTTCCTCAGAATCATCTAAAGATTCCTCATGTCCCAAGCTCATTCTAAAAATTTCCTCTATGGTATCTTTGGACCTACAGGAGTCCCTATAATTATTGTTGAAGAGTTGTTGCATCTAAGCCCAAGTGGTGATATTGTCCCCAGGTAAACACATGAATCAGCGCAAAGTTGCATCTTTGAGAGTGGATGGGAACAATTTCAACTTCTGATCATTAGAGGTGTAATCATAAGTTCTTCACATGATATAAAACTCGAATAAAAAATTATCTGAGTCTTCTGAGGTTAGGCCATGGAAGTGAGGATGAGTAGAGGGGCTTATGTTTTTCATCCTAGCATCCCCATTAGTTTCTCCGATGGGAAAAGTACCCTTAGGTCTATCCTCAACTTCTTTTTTGTCTCCAATCCCATTTCTATTTTCAGCCATCCTGTAAGTTGGTGGAATGGTCTCTTCTTCTTCCTCGATGGGCTCTTCAAAAATCTCTGGTTATTTTCCTAATGGGTCGTCTAGCTCACAACTACCGAGGAAGAGAGAAGTTTGGTTGTTTGAGGTGGTGGGGGTATTTGGAAAAAAATTTCATAAGTTGTCTCTAATCCTACAAGCCATAAAAGGAGATTTTTTTTTCTTTACGGTTTTTTTATAACTTCTTTCAAAATGGAAAGAAAGAAAAACGAAATTGAAATTACTTGTTGAATGGAACTAATTGTAGAATTGGAAAGCAAGCAAAACTAGAAGCAACTGTCTACTGAATTGTTGCACTAAAAATTGTCACCTTGACATTCTGCAATCTGTGTGAGTCCATTACCACTCATACTTTCCTCCTTTGCAAGTCTTAAGCCTTAGTTCCTCATATCAAGCCTTAAAAATAAGAGAAATCCCTCAAAAGTCTCTAAAACTCTGGTTCCACACTTGCTCTTTGCATTACCTGCGGTCCTGCACCTAATGGTCATGTCTCCTGCACACCTGACCACTCTGTCTCTGTGTTATGGGTGCGGACCCATGTAAAAGTTAAAAAGGCGCAAGTATATTCTTAAAAACTCACTTTCAGTCATTTCTAGAAGCTTCTGGAAGGAACCTTGAGGTGGCAAGTTCGCTCTCTTAAGGTTCATGCATTCCATACCTTAAGGAGCTAACCCCTTGATGTGAGGAGCTTATCCCATTAAAGGAGGATTCTATCCCTTCATAGGTGGACTTGTAACCTCCTCCTCTACACCATAAAATGAAGCATTGGGCTGGTTACTTGGAAGGTTAGAGGCTAGATATTTTTGAGGTGAAATGCTGTTGGAACTTAGTCTTCTTTAGTTGAGTTTTTATGAGGAGAGATTACATACCTCTAAGATCTCATTTGGAAGAGTGCAAGGCTTGTCAAAGTAAAGGAAATTCCTGTTTCAGACCCCAGGAAGAGCTTGTTCAACATCAAGGCTGAAAAGGTTGTAAGGTTCTTCTACTTCAAAGTTAATACAAATAAGTTTGTTTTTCTCAATAAGCTGTTGATTCATGGTTTATTTTATGGATTCCTTGATGACCATAATAAACATGATTTATGATATTTGCTATGTAGGTGCTGTTTAATGTTTTCTTGTCTGTGATTGTAGGTTCTCAAAGGTAACTCTTTCGAACGATTGAAGGTTAGCTACTATGAACAAGCATTGGATCTAAGGTAGGGTCTTAACACCTTTATAGTTTTTATTTAAAAATATCATATGTCTAGAGAAAGATAGAACTTGTTGGCCGGATAAATCGATCTTGCAGACAAGACCAATCTCCCTAGTATCAGAAGATAGTCTAGCAAAAAATAGACAAACAAATCTATCTTTCTATAGACATATGAGATTTGTAAATAAAAACTATAGAGGTGTTAAGATGCTACCTTAGATCCAACGCTTGTTCATAGTAGCCAACCTTCAATCATTCGAAAGAGTTGCCTTTGAGAACCTGCAATCGCAAACAAGCAAACATTAAATAATACTTACATAGAAAATATCATAAATCATGTCTACTATGGTGATCAAGGAATCCATAAAATAAACCATGAGTCAATAGCTTATTGAGAAAAACAAACTTATTTGTATGAACTTTGAAGTAGAAGAACCTTACAACCTTTTCAGCCTTGATGTTGAACAAGCTCTTCCTGGCATTTGAAATAGGAATTTCCTTTACTTTGACAAGCCTTGCACTCTTCCAAATGAGATCTTAGAGGTATGTAATCTCTCCTGATAAAAACCCAACTAAAGAAGACTAAGTTCCAACAGAATTTCACCTTAAAAATATTCAGCCTCTAACCTCCCAAGTAACCAACCTAATGCTTCATTTTATAGTGTAGAGGAGGAGGTTACAGGTCCACCTATGAAGGGATAGAATCCTCCTTCAGAGGGATAAGCTCTTTAGATCAAGGGGTTAGCTCCTTAAGGTATGGTATGCATGAACCTTAAGAAAGTGAACTTGCCACCTAAAGATTCCTTCCAGAAGCTTCTAGAAATGAATGAAAGTGAGTTTTTAAGAATATACTTGTGCCTTTTTAACTTTTACAGTGGGTTGCACCCATAACACAGAGACAGAGCAGTCAGGTGCACAAGAGACATGACCATTAGGTGCGGGACTGCAGGTAATGCAAAGAGAAAGTGTGGAACCAGAGTTTGAGAGAATTTTGAGGGATTTTTCTTATTTTCAAGGCTTGATATGAGGAAATGAGGATTAAGACTTGCAAAGGAGGAAAGTATGAGTGGTAATGAACTCACACAGATTGCAGAATGTCAAGGTGACAATTTTTAGTGCAACATATTGCCCCCTAAAGTGCGATGTCTGTAATAGATGAAGATAGTCTCTGTCATTTATGAAGAGTGAAGTACTTTATCATATCAAGGATCATCCTATGGACACCCCAGTCGGAACCTATAAAAACATTCAATGTAAAATATATATATGTAGACATATCATCGCTGAGGTAGGCATTCCTATACTCAGATCAAAACTGACTACAAAACTGACTAAACTGTTATAATACAGGAATGATTTTGTAATACATCAAGAGTATAGACATGTGTAGACACAGTATGGGTGTAGCCATCTATTTATGAATAGTCCACTCTATAATGAATCACAAAATTCCTCGCAGCCTAGATGGTAGAAACTAGATCTAGGGTCTTGATTTCTGCTTCCCGAACTAGTACAATTCTATCCATGTGAATGAATGTGTCAAAGTCGAACATGCTAGAAACCACTTGATTACCAGTCAATGATGTGAACTATTAAAAAGTGTGAGAGAAACCACCAGTAAGGTCAATGGCTCTCAAAGTACTTAGTACAATCCATGAAATGTGAATAAATGATCTGATGTCAAGCATGTCATAGAATCCTTTGATCGAAGGTCAATGATGCAACCTATCGTCGAAGGCGAGAAACCTGCCATTAGGGCATGTAGATTTCACGATACTGACGATTTCTAGATCATCTTTCTAGATAATGAGCTGAAGTCGGTAGAAAGTGATTTGTCATAGGCAAGCCCACAACACGAAATCATAGATCAAGTTTTGAAGAAATATATTGGCAAGGACTGACTGAGGGATGGTAAAAAATGGATGACATATATTTTGCATATGAATGGTTTATTTGAACTGACCTCTTGGACACATAACGACACTACAAATGGTTTGGTGACAATTGACCTAAAGCTAATACTCAGAAACTAGCTAAAGACTTTCAATATGGTTTGATTAACTGTTAGGCAAAGGATTTCCCAACCCAGGTGAACAAAAAGTGTCGTGTTCAAGAGTGGTTAATGGCTTTTCTAAAACACAAAGTGTAACAAATAGGTTCATTTTTCTCTCTTTTCCCCCACCATTTCTGGCAAGTACCTCTTTTTTTTTGACAAGCTTGAGGAGGATAACATTTGCTTGTTTATAAGCTCACCCTTCAGATGAGTCGAACTTAGTTTAAAATTTGAACCTTAAGAAGGAGTGGCTCATTCCTGTTTAAAATTGAACAGGTCCTTTACTGTTAAATTTTAACGAGTCCAGTATAGGAAAAACTTGGTGTTTTTCAATTTTAGGGAGTCAGAAGAAAAACTTAAGAAAACTCCATGGGGGTCCTTTTTCGTAAATTTATGTCCCTCGAACCTGAAAAAGTATAAAATAATATTTGAGAGAACTGCTTTACCATTATGATCAAGGAGTACTTTTCATAATTAGTGGCTCCGATCTGAAAAATTAAAAAAGTGATCGAAGACACGTCATTTTATTACTAGTATCGAACTTGAAATGACAAAAGTTCAACGATCTTTTTATGTTTATACGATCAGAAAAGAGCTATAAGTGGACCACCCTTTTAATTCCGTTTAATGAGTTAGAAAGGGAAAAACTCGGCAGTCTTTTCATATTTTACGAGTCAAAAAAGAGCTTAAAGAAGACTCTTCCTAGAGGAACAAGTGCTATAAAGGTAGCAACTGGTTCTGACAATGGTGGAATTGCTCAAAACATGTAATGGTTAAGAGGCTGGCTAATAAAACCACTCATCGTTGCGGTCCCTGAAGAAAGGAAAAACAACCAAGTGAAAGCATCTGATCAGCCAAAGAGATGGTGGCAATGGAATGAAATAACCAAGGCTTGTCTAGCAGAATTTAGCAGATACAAACGGCAATCACGAGATGTAAAACGGGTATGGGTTCGTTTTTACACAATCTTGAACCATAGAGAAATCTGCTTGGATTCAGTTTCATGTTTACACAAGCTTGAAATGAAAAACTATGCTTGTTATAAGTTTGCATGCCCCCAACATAATGACTCAAATCGAGGTACATGCCCCCCAAGCTTCATTGCATTCAATCAGGTGGATGGAATGAAAGTTCACTTTCGAGATCTTAGAAAGAATTGACTTTGATTTTACGAGATCTTAATCAAAGACTTGATTTGGAAAGGGAGGTGTTTCATTTTTTAATGAGGTTGACATAGGAAAAGAACTATCCTCCTAACCATTGTTTCATTTTTTAAACGCGTTTGACACAAGACAAGGAAATATGCTCCATTATCCTTGTTTCATTTTTTAACGAGGTTGACTCAAGATCAAGAACTTTCCTCAAAACCCTTGATTCATTTTTTAACGAGCTTGACACAAGACAAGGAACTATGCTCACAAGTCCTTGTTTCATTTTTTGACGAGCTTGACACAAGACAAGGAACTATGCTCCACACACCTGGTTTCATTTTTTAATGAGCTTGTCATAGGAAAAAACTATCCTCAACATACCCGGTTTCATTTTTTAATGAGGTTGATACAGGAAGAAACTATCCTTGAGATTGGTCAGGAATTAGAAAACAACTATACAACCTGATATGCAATTTCAAAGGGACTCAAAGGCATCGCCCCATCAAATGAATCCACCTCAGAATCGGAAGGTACGATTCAAGGATCATCAAAAGTAATAGTATTCGATGAAATCATATGAATATTTTCAATAGAAGGTGATACGTTTGGAGGAGGGAAGGAAAAAGTTCCCAGGAAAACATAATCTTTAATCAAACCTACACCAACATCTTTGTAAGGGATAGTCATTTTACCAATGTGTTGAACACTATCTGTAGAGGCTGGGTCAGATGAGAAATAAGTCAGCTGGTCTATCGTAATTATCTTTCCGTTATGAGGAAACTTGATAAGCCGAACGACCGATGAAACAATAGTAGTCATAGCATAAGACCAATTGCGACCCAGGAGAAGGTTGTAATCTAAAGGGGCATCAACCACTTCCACATCTAGATTTACGGTTTTGCCTTCGACCCCTATAAGTAAATCCTCCAAAATACCAAAAGGATGGAACCCTCGGTCATCAAAAGCCTTTAGAATTTTCAGAGACTAATTGACTGTGGGAGAACCAAGCGATCTCCAACACTGGATCGACATAATACACGTAGAAGCCCCTTCGTCAACCATAGTCTGAAAGCAAGGTCTATTTTTGACTAACATTGAAATATGGAAAGCCATTTGATGAGGTAGGCGAGGTGTACTATTCTCTAAATCAAAGATTATAGGTTCGATCCTGAATATTGATAGCTCCTATAGCAGACAATAGTAATTTATGTTGTGCTGGGCATGATTGCAGCACTTCCAAAGCCAACATTACTGAAGGGGAAATAGCTAAGTCTTCAACAATGTTATAATTCTGAGTAGCGCTCGGATGTGGATTGAAAGAAGATTTCTGAAGTATACCTTTAGCAGGCAGTTTGATTACTAAGTTAGGGTTGGGTTTCTCGATCTGTAGTGGACCGGAACTAGGAGGAGGTGAAGTTGATGTGTTTGAATTAGAAGATTCTACTTCTTTACCATCAATAGGGTTTTTACTACCATAACCTTGTGATCCCATTGCAATCCTGACATGAGACATCATCATAATGGGTTCTTCTGAGGTATTCGAGGAAGAAGCAACCACCTTACTATCTTGAGTAGGAAAAGAATCCTTCAAGACAAAAGACGTTTGAGAACCTTGAATGAATTTCGAAAACTCTGCTTGATGTGGGCATTCTTTCGTAAAATTATCCTCATCACAAATGAAACAAGGATAGCAAGGCTTCCATTTTTCGTCAGTAGATTCATTTTTATCCATTTTATCTTTCGAATTTTGTTTGTTTTTATTCTTCCCCTTCTCTTCACTACCGGGTTTGGTCGTAGATGAATCTATGACATGGACGTCAGTAGAAACTTCAGTGGAAGAATCTCCTTTCGAAGAATCAGGTAAAGTTATTGTAGGAGAAGAATTCTTTGAAGATTTCTTCTTACTTTTAGTACTAACTAAACCAATCATACCATCAGCGGCATGAGACCCTGAAGAAGCTGCATTTGTTTGAGTGTGTTTTGGAAGATCAAGGATTTTTTCATGTAAAGTACCTGACTACATATAGATGAGGTTAAGGTACTAAGCCTGAGCAATGACTTGCTCTTTAGTGACAACTCCTACCTTAGCTACATCTTTAGTGATTTTAGGTAACAATGATTTAACGAACCATTCCGCTAAAATTTGATTTGGAATGAAAACTTTCACTAAACACCTTCTATGTCACCATTCATGAATATGATTAGAAATGTATGTGGACGTGGATTGTTTCAGTGAAGTTAACAATTCCGTGCCATTCTCATATCTGATAGGCAACTGAAAATGAGTTAAGAAAGCAGTGGCAAACTGACTAAAATTATAAAAAGAGCCTCATGGTAACTCAATGTACCATTTGGCGGCAAGACCAATAAGAGTTCGTTGAAAAAGATGTAATCGAATTGAATCATCAATGATTGAATTAGATGCACACCAGAGGTGATAAGTCATAACATGATTTGATTGATCCTCTCTTGACTTACCCTCGAATTTCAGGATATCATTGGGCAACTTACTAGGTATTGGCGGCCAATACGGAAGATAGTAAATCAGATCGTTCGTAAGGCACGACAAATAAGGTAAATCCAAAGTTGCAATAAATGGTAACTGACAGTTAGGGTCGCAAAAACCTTGAGTAACAAGACCAGCCCCAGGAGGAGGATATCCACAATAACCTAGAATTGGATTTTCATTAGGAATGTTATAACGTCCTAGGAAACCAAGATTAACCGGACCAAATTGGGGTTGTTGAGGCTGTTGATAAGTATAGCCAGGATGCAGTTGATACTGATAAACTGGGTTTTTTACAGTAGGACTGAATTGATACTATCCCTGGTATGGTTGACTTGTGGTAATTGTACTTGGACTAGCTTGTCCTGTAGGCATCTGAACCGAAGTCTGAACTGTAGGTCTTGAGTGTGGCACAAAGGCTTGAGGAGTTTGCACTGATGCAGGGATAGTAGAAACCGGAGCTACAGATAGTCCAGAAATAGGTGTGGTAGGTTGAACAGAAGTTGCAGCAGTTGCAACAATAGTTTGAGGTAGATTTTGAGGTGAGCTAGGCCCAGGTTGCTGATTTAAATGAGGTACAGGAATTTGAACAGTAGGTTGGACAGGTTGCTGGGTTGGACTAGAAACCAAAGGTTGTCCAGGTTGATTAGATAACTACACATTAGGTTGCATAGTCTGTTGAGTTTGAGACAGATCCCACACCATATTCACTCTGGGGTATAGACCCATAAAAGGTTGTGCATATGGAGGACCATAACTTGGTTGAACGTAGGGCTGATAATTAGGCGGTGCATTTCCAGTTCCTTGTAAAAATGGTTGACTAGGCGGCGGTTGGAAACCTTGAGTTGGCTACTGACCTTGAGGTTGATAACCCCAAGGCACGTACTGAATCTGGGGTTTATAAGCATCCTGAGGAGTATACTGAGTCTGGGGTTGACCTTGGGGTATGTACTATCCTTGAGGTTGCCCCCCAGGCGGTAACTGGCTACCTTGGGGTTGAGGATTTGGACTACTACCAGACATCATAAGGGTTTGTTCTGCAATATGCGTGAGTCCATTACCACTCATACTTTCCTCCTTTGCAAGTCTTAAGCCTCAGTTCCTCATATCAAGCCTTAAAAATAAGAGAAAGCCCTCAAAAGTCTCTAAAACTCTGGTTCCGCACTTTCTCTTTGCATTACCTGCAGTCCCGTACCTAATGGTCATGTCTCCTGCACACTTGACACTTTGTCTCTGTGTTATGGGTGTGGACCCTTGTAAAAGTTAAAAAGGCGCAAGTATATTCTTAAAAACTCACTTTCAGTCATTTCTAGAAGCTTCTGGAAGGAATCTTGAGGAGGCAAGTTTGCTCTCTTAAGGTTCATGCATCCCATACCTTAAGGAGCTAACCACTTGATGTGAGGAGATTATCCCTTTGAAGGAGGATTCTATCCCTTCATAGGTGGACCTGTAACCTCCTCCTCTGCACTATGAAATGAAGCATTGGGCTAGTTACTTGGGAGGTTACACACTGAATATTTTTTAGGTGAAATGCTGTTGGAACTTAGTCTTCTTTAGTTGAGCTTTTACGAGGAGAGATTACATACCTCTAAGATCTCATTTGGAAGAGTTCAAGGCTTTTCAAAGTAAAGGAAATTCCTATTTCGGACCCTGGCAAGAGCTTGTTCAACATCAAGGCTGAAAAGGTTGTAAGGTTCTTCTACTTCAAAGTTAATACAAATAAGTTTGTTTTTCTCAATAAGCTGTTGATTCATGGTTTATTTTATGGATTCCTTGATCATCATAATAGACATGATTTATGATATTAGCTATGTAGGTGCTATTTAATGTTTGCTTTTTTGGGATTGCAAGTTCTCAAAGGTAACTCTTTCGAATGGTTGAAGGTTGGCTACTACGAACAAGCGTTAGATCTAAGGTAGGGTGTTAACACCCCTATAGTTTTTATTTACAATTCGCATATGTCTAGAGAAAGATAGATTTGTTTGTCTGTTTGTTGCTAGACTATCTTCTGATACTAGGGAGATTGGTCATGTCTGTAAGATCGATTTATCCAGCCAACAAATTGGCGACTCCGCTGAGGATCTGAATTTGGTTTTTGGTTTTACTTTGTCTTTGACTTAAGAAACTTGTTTTCGTTTATGGTTTTTGATTGATGTATGTTGGCTTGGGTAGTTTGTAGAATCTCGATTATTTTTTGTTTTTTCGAAGTTTTCAGGGGATCGCACTTTCTCCTTACAGACAGTGCAGGCATATTTTCACTTTTCCTTTAGTAAATAAAGCAGGACTGCACCTGTTTCTTCTGGAAGCTTGTGGACGTTGTAATTTTTTTTTAAAAACCTAAAATATCTTCTTCCAGTTAAGTTTAGGTTTCATTTAGAGTTTTTAGTGTCTACCCAGATTTGCATTCTTCCTGTCAAAAATCTCTTATGAGTGAGTTCCGATGGTATTTTTGTTTTAGATGATTTTCTAGAAGTTTTGCATGCCTGGAGTGGTTTTCACTTGGTCTCTATAGTGACTCAAAGATCAGAAGCTTGAGAAACCTTAGATTACCCTAGTGTCTTTTCGTCTTCTTGATGAGTCTGACTTGGTTGTGAAGTCTGTCCTTTGTGAGAAATAGATTTTGTTTTCTCCTTGCATTTAAGCCCAGGTGGTCATACTATCCCCAGGTAAACACATGAACCAGTGGATGGTAACAATTTCAACTTCTAATCATTAGAGGTGTAATCATAAGTTCCTCACATGATAGAAACCTTGAACAAAAATTATTTGATTCTTCTGAGGTTAGGCCATGGAAGTGAGGATGAGTAGAGGGGCTTATGTTTTTCATCCTAGAATCCCCATTAGTTTCTCTGATGGGAAGAGCACCCTCAGGTCTATTCTCAACTCCTTCTTTGTCTCCAACCCCATTTCTATTTTCAGCTATCCTATAAGTTGGTGGAATGGTCTCTTCTTCTTCCCCAATGGGCTCTTCAAAAATCTCTGGTTGTTCGCCTAATGGGTCGTCTAGCTCAAAAATACCGATGAAGGGGGAAGGTTGGTTGTTTGAGGTGGTGGGGGTATTTGGAAAAAAAATTCTGTAAGTTGTCTCTAATCCTACAAGGCATGAAAGGGGTTTTTTTTCTCTACGGTTTTTTTATAACTTCTTGCAAAATGGAAAGAAAGAAAAACCAAATTGAAATTACTTGTTGAATGGAACTAATTGCAGAATTGGAAAGCAAGCAAAACTAGAAGCAACTGTCTACTGAATGGAACTATTTGCAAACTGAGAAGGAAATAAGGAAAGAAATAAAGAAAGAGGAAATCACATCTACTTAGACACCTCCCTGGGAATGGCGTGAAAAATTGATGAGTGCCAGTATTGTAGAAACAATATTGCAACTCCAGGGGCTACCAACTCTACATTATCAATCGAACGTTTGTACAAAATTGGAGGTGATAGTGTTGTATACACAAATAGATGTAATGCTCTAATCTTTCCACTTTTCAACTGGGGCGACAAAACACTAGGGTTTCTTGAACCACTGTCCTATTGACTAGAAGAAGTCTTCCTAGCAAATGGAGAAGGGAAAATTATCCTTAATGAAAGAAAAGGAATGCTACCTACTTTAAGGAATGAAAGAATGAATTGGAAGATGCTTGTAAAGTGACATGAAATCTACTCATTGACACCTTTTTCTTGCAAAAGAAACCAAGCATATCCTTATTTATAACATGTGATGATATACACTAACTGAGCAAGTAATCTGTTCTAGGGATTATTATAATTGCTACATGCATTTGCTAATTTAGAAATTGTAGAAAAAGCTCTTTTTTGATGTTTTCATTTTATGAATGCAGATATTAATCTTTACTTGTTCTTTGGGAGGGGAGAAAGATATGGAGGAAGAGGTCTAGACTGGTCTTTAGAGTATGGAAGCCAATTGGAGGCATAATCCAAGCAGAAATGACAATTTTTCTAAATTCGGGCTCAAAATAGGCTGCTACAAGATTTCCTGTAGTACTACTACATGATGTCCTAGTTCTACTACATGATGCCCTGTTTTACTATAGGAAACAGGCTCAAAGCTACGAAGATGGTAGGGAAGGTGAAATGAAGTGTGGGAAAGGTACATGATGGGGGAATAAGGCATGGAGGAGGTGAACTTTATCCGAGGCTCAATCAAATTCTTCAAGATGGTCGAATTTGCTCAATGGAAATGGGAATTTTGTTTACAAAACAAGAATTCGATTTAGGGTTTAGTGGACTTTGGAAACATGGGTGGATAAATCTTGGATGAGGCAAATGAGATGAGTTCTCCCTACAATTTAGAAGCTCCTACAGAAGCATACATTCTTGTCTGCATTTATGCATAGATTCATCTATACATGGGAAACATTTATTAAATGGAAGAAGACAGAGTTATTACCATCTAGTGGCTAAGCTCATGAATGGAAGTGCTTTGAAACCAATGAAAAAATTAAGAGATCAAAAATGACAATTGTGACATCCTAGGAAACTCAAAGACAATGACCTACTCATCAAGAAACCTTAGATTACGCAGCAAAGCAAGATTTTTTTTTTTTGGCTCCATGAATAGAACCCTCAATTCATGATCCCATAAGGGAGATGAGGTGAAAGCTAGTATCACCAGCCTTTCTGGAGTATATTTTGTCACTATGATACCACTGATATAATGATCCAAAAATGGAAGAAAACTAATTAATCATCCAAATGATTGCAAATTAACAAAACCTAAATTACTGCAACAGCTAAATATGAATTTAATCTAAGCATACATGTACAAAAATAGGAACCTTTGCAGCTAGGGTTGGTCCCTAACCCAAGAGCTTTAGCCCTCTGAGTCAACTCAGTGCTGGATCAAGGGAATGATTCTCATTTTCATTAAAATATCAAAAGTACACAAGAGTCATCAATCACAATGTCTTAGTTATAAAATGCCTCTTGACTACAATAAAAACGAATCCTAATGAGGCTGTAGGCCTTCTTATTTATAAAATTGAAGCTACCAACAACTTCCTTAAATTTATGGAGGCTTGACTTCCAAAATCAAGATCAATTGGTCTTCAAGTATCATTGGCTTGGCTCCCAATGATCTTAATGGCTTGGTTGCTTGTAACTCCAAGCTGATGAGATCTGGTGGAGGAACCTTTGATTGAGTGAGGAGTTAAGAAGGGAGACACAATCTCCTAAAATCACTCTTGTTTGTCTACTTCGAGTACCTTCACTTTAATTAGTCAAAATATTCTCCAAAACCTGTAATCAATGCACATTAGACCGCAAGACATGACATGTCATCTTTACCTTTCTCATTAAGAAAAATATAGCAAAACATGTAAAGAAATGTGAGAAAAGTTTATTTTAGTAAGGTGGATAGTGGCATTAGGGTGCATATAATTTACCCATTGATGAGCCTCATCATCACCCCCTGCTGAAAGTGTTTCTCATCCTCTGAGCAACTTAATCTATGTCCATGTCTTTCATTGCTTTGGTGGCCTACCTCACATTCTAGGCTTCTGTTGTAGTATCCTACTCTTATGGTTAAAATCTTGTATCCTTCTCTATTTCCTCCCACTGCTTTCTTTCTTCTTCTTCCTTTCTCCCTTATAACATACCCAAGAGAAATGGTGGGCTAAGTTTCAAGCCAATCCAGTTGACTTTGAGTCTCTGTAAGGATTTCTTATACACTGGGGTCATTTCTAGTGCATCCCTCATTCTTTCAGGAGAATGATACTCCCTGATCTTTAGGTTGTAATGTAAGGTGTTTCATCTCCTTTGGCATGCCTACTAGCTTTCATCCCCTAGCAATCTCAAAGTGTCCTCAAAATGAGTGACTGCTTTCTTTTGTGTAGCTAGGTATCTTGGTGCAAGTTGGGGATCATTGGCAATGAGGTTGTGGGTGCTAATCACATCCATGGAGTTGATCTATTCTAATCTGGTGTAAAGGGGTCATGTTCCTTCTCTTTCCAATAACCTTTTTAGTTCTTTAGCCCTGGCTTCTTCATGATTCATCCATGATGCCAAGGCCATGAGTTATAAGCCCCCTAAATTTGGATTGGTGTCCTACACATTCAAATATGTTAGGGACAAGTTATGTAGGTAGAATTCAGATATCTTGGCCTTATCCTCCAGGGTGCTTTGGTCGCAGAGCTCAATGAACTGCCTATAGTCTTCGAAAGGCATAGTTCCATGTTGTGTTAGGTTTTTTATCTGAAAGTGCAACCATTGCTCTTTGAGGTATAAGGCATATTATTTTTTTGGCATTCGACAATGGAGTGACTCCATGGAGAGACTTGCCATAGTTTCCAATTGGATCTCTTTTTCCTGTACTTGCCTCCTCAGTAATGTGTTCTTAGCGTCTAGTTTAGATTTTATCATTCTTTCCCTACCTCTTATCCTACTCAACTATGTGCCCATTTGTAGTAGTTTTTATTCCATATGGCCCACAACCTCTACGTTTTTTGATTTAGAAATTTTCATACTACGTTGTGTCCTTTCTCTCTCCTTTTCAAGCTCAAAGAATAGAGGGATGGAAAATTTTTGTGGTATTACTCAGCCTCCCTTAATGAATCTGTAATAGGAGATAAGGTTTGATTGTGGGCTAGGTTCCTTCATCTCCTGGGGCTCTAACTTTACTATCTCTTTAGTATCTACCTATCCTTGTATTTGGGTTGTTGCCTTTTTTCCTTCCCTTTGCCTTTGTTGTCCTTCTTGATCCTATTTCTATGTTTCCTATAATTTTGACAGAGTTTCCTGTAGGACTATCCTTGTTTCCTACAGGCCTATCTGTGTTTCTTGTAGGAGAACTTTCCCTTTTTGAAAATGGGTCAAATTTTCTTTAACTTGTTTTACTAGGGTTGCCCTGGTGACAGGCCTCCTAACATAGGTGATTTGTGACCTTGGGGAAGCTTGTTGTGTTGTGCCTTCTCCAACTCTCTCTCCTAGAGGGATTAAAGTCTCCTGTTCTTTTAGTGAGTCCTCTATGATTATATGAATCTTGGTAGGTGTTTGAGGTCTGCCTTGTTTTATCCTGGTGCTCGTTTTGAAGTATAAGGGAGTCTGCCTCTACCTCTTTCCTTTTGATTTGATAGGTGTACTTAGAGCAGTTAAGGTAGCAACTGTCTCCTTCTCTGTGGGCTTTGGAGACACCCTTGGAAATTCCTCTCCTTCCTTGTTATGTATTTCATGATTTGGTTCATCTGTCTATGCATCTACCTTGCTTTGTTTTTCATCCTTTGTCTCATTTATTTCCACTTCCTCTTCTTTAGACTCTTCTTCTTCTTCTTCATGCTCTTCTTCTTTTGGATCTTCTTGCTCTTCTTCAGACTCTTCTTCCTCTTCTTTAGGCTCTTCTCCCTCTTCTTCACCGCTAGAAGTATGGTCTATTTCATACTCAATGGTTTGAATTTCATCTTCTTTGTTCATGTATGCGAATGCTAACCACATAATAGGGATTCTTAAGTTGTTTAGGGTATATTCTAGAATGAGTTTGATCAATCCATGATGTGATAACTATTGATGCTTCCCTTCTTGTAATTCGATGCTCATCTCTATTATTGATTGCAATAGAAAGTAAGGCACACTAAGTTTTCTATGAGGAGGTAACTCTTCTCCAAATCTTATCTCATGGAGGAGTCGAAACTGGTAACCGTAGACTATATTGAGTCTAACGTCACAATAAATATACTTGAGAATGTGATAGCTTACTTCATCACAAGGATATAGAATGCTCCCCCTTCTAATCCCTTTTTTGTCTTCAATTTTTTCCTCTCCTTCCAAGGAAAAATTTTTCTTAGCAAGAGGTTTTCTAGCTTTATCCTCTTTTCTCCATTGTAACCCTAGAGGAAGTGTAGTGATCCTGCTAATGCTTTCAAGGGCAATTGTTAATGATGAACCCCTCAGTATAGCAGTGGCACTATATCTAGATAGAGGTATGAGTGAAGTTGCAAATTACCTAGCTATATCATCATCATATCCCCTATGTAGCTCAAATAATCCCAACCATTGATGCCTTGTAAAACTTTCTACCACGTGAGGATGTTGATGTATTCTAGTTGTTCTTGTGGGCTCCCTTCTGTTGAAACCCCCTGTCATATTTTCTCTCAGTCAATCAGTTTGTAAGATGTTTTAGTGGCTATAGCTTAATAGATTCCCCATGTGATCTGGGTTTAGAGTTTAGGAGGGCGATGACTAAAATTCTCCTTTTACTCTACACAATCCTCCACATAATTCTGCCTATCTCTATGCACACTATAATTACTAAAAGAAATGACAATTTGTATTCTTTTTCTAAATGAAAGCACAAAGGATATGGCACCTACATTTCACTGCAATTCCTTGGTTGAGGATAATTCTTGAATTTCTGGCCCTAGGCACCCCCTCACAATCCTCACTATTTCCTGTAGTTTTCCTATCAGTGCTCACTGTAGGATGTCGAGACTAGCTTTCCTCAATGTTCCTATAGTTTCTCTATGTTTCAAGTAGGTTCTCAATGTAGGATGGACAAGACTAAAGTTTCCTTTCGATGGCTCCTCAAGGTGGTCTTAGTTCTCAAAATCTCTAAATGAACAATACCTTGCATGAAAGTTAGGGAATATTTCTATTTATGGTCAATTTCACTGAGCGATGTGCTGCCTAGTTAAGTACGTATTTCTCCTTTTGGACCATTAGTCCCACTATTAGTTATCATGCAACCCATCCTCGTAATCATCACTGGCTCTTGTTCAACATAACTCAACCACCTTTCTGATTTATTGCCCTTTGTTGTGACCTTGCCACGTGTCTAGTTGACTAGCACTTTAACTTTTTGTTATCACGCTAAAGGTGGCCAAGTTAACTGGCCACCTTCGCTTATAAAACCAACTTTCTACATATTCCTATAGTTTTAATCATATTCGTACTTATGAGAGAGTGTCAATGAGGTGACATACCTATGGTTCCCTTTGCCTTACTGATGCATGTTGGATGGTGGTTTTTTTTGTGTTTTTCATGACTAGATCTTCTCTAATGCCCTATTTTGTTGATATATTGTCTTCTTGTCAATGTGCAGGTGTTGGATTCGTTTATTGTTGCTGAGATTTGGAGAGGTGCCATAATGCCTACAATTGTGCTTCTCCTCTTCCAGTGCATGGTGTTGAAGGTTAGGCTTGGATCCTACTGCTACTTCAAAATAGGTTGCTACAAGGTTTCCTGTAGTACTATTACAGGAAATTCTGCAGTTGCCTTTTTCTTGAATTTATATGGTCTTTTTGTCCTTGGAGCGTGAATAGGTATTGGAATGAGCGGAAGGTATGCGCATGGAGTGGTAGGTGACATAGGCTGCTTTTTGTATGCTCTTTTGATATATATATATAATATATATATATAATATTTCATTCTCTTTTTTTTCTCTTTTTGAGTAGAATATTTTTCTATGGACACAGAAGGTGACATGGTCATGAAGGGTGTTGGTTGAGATGTGGTGAAGTCAATGGTATCCTTTTTTTTTTTCCAAAATAGGCCTACATCATAATTTTTCCATCGGACTTCCTTTCCTATAGATTTTTAGGACTTCCTATAGTACTACAGGAAACTCCTGTAATAACTATAGGAAATCCTGGAGAAGTCACAAAATTGCCTAAAATTTGGATTTTTCTGTTGTTTAAGATGAGTATGGATGAATGAACATGGGAGTCATGGAGGAGATGAAATCGACGAAGAAAAAAATGGGGTTTTGAATGGCTTATTTCCCTCTAATCTATGTGTCCATTATCTTCTTGAAAACATGCAAAAACTAGAATTGTTATGAGTGGGTAGGTTTGAGGTCCCTACCATAATTTTTTGTTGTTTGTTTTTTTTTTTTTTTTAAAAGACAACTAGGTTTCCTCAAAGGAGGTTTTCATCCTTTTTCCCTTCCCTAGGCAGATTAAAGGAGGTTTTCACCTAGGGGTGTTTTATTTTTTATTTTTCCTCTTTTTGTTTTTTTAACTCTTTGGCTACCTCAAAGAGGTTTTCAACCTAAGAGTGGGCCTAAGGTGCCTCATGGAGGTTTTCACCTAGGTCCTTTATTTTTCTTTCTATTTTTTTTTCAAAGGTTCAATAGTCCCCAATAAATTTTTGAGGTGGAAGCCGAGATTCCTTCAATTAGCATTACTTCCTTACTGATGCTACTGATGAACTCCTTCTTTGACAAAGGATTTTTGTAGACTTTCAACCTATACCCATTGAGAAGAAAAGGGATACCTTCTTCATTAATGGTTCTTATCTAAACAACTCCATTTTCATGTCACTTTTTCTATCACATAAGGGACCAACAATCTAGTCATAAACTTGCCTTTGAAATATTTGAACCTTATGTCATATAGTAGAGTCCAATCAGATTCTTGAAACAATTTGTCTTTGATATTTTTTTCATGCCAGACCTTTCTTTGTACTTGAGTCACCTCTGTGTGTAGAAGGGCATGCATACTAAATTCATCTAACCCTTTTAGTTGGAGAAACCTCTCTTGTTGTTCCCTCGTAAAATCTAGATCCAATTGTGCTACCATCCTTAAAGTGTTGTACTCCAACTTAATGGAGAGAAAAGCCTTCTTCTCATAGACCAAATCATAAGAGGTGAAGACAGTGGTTGTTTTCCAAGTTGTATTATAGGCCCAGGTGGCCTTGACTAGTCTGTCAGCCCAATCCTTCTTGCTACTGCTAACCACTATTGGCATAATGCTTTCCAATGCTTTGTTGGTGACTTCTACTTGTCCATTGGCATGGGGGTGGTAATGAGTGGACTTCTTGTGCTTGATATTATGTTGGATTAATATATTCTCAATCATGTGTGAAGGGAATTGAGTATCTGATCAATGATTAGCTCTCTAGGGTATCCAAACTCGTAAAATAAATTCTCCCTCAAGAACTCAACCGCTTTCTCTTCTGTGGGGATCCTGACAGCTCTGGTTTCAGCCCACTTTGTTAAGCAGTCAATCCACACAATGATGTTCTTCTTCTATCTTGATGGAGGATCAATGGACCCAATGAAATCCATGCCCAACTTTTCAAATGGCTCAAAAGTCACTTGAGGTTGCAAACAAATTTCATCCCTGGGAGTAGATCTCCCCATTCTTTGGCACCAATCACACAGGCTAGTATACCTTCTTGCATCTTGGTGGAGAGTGGGACAGTAATAGTCTACTTGTAGTACCTTTAGGGCTATCCTTTTGGATTCAAATTGACCTCCCCAAGGCCCATCATGAGTGGCCACAAGAATGTCAAACAATTCCTCCTCCCTAACACATCTTCTCCAAATTTTATCTGGGCCCAACTTTAAATGATTGTCCCCAATCCAAGTGAATGGGGCAATTTTTCTTATAATTATGCTCTTTTTCTTGGAGGACAAATTTGGAGGGAACTGTGTAGCTACTAAGTAGTTTGCTATGTCAGAAAACCATGAAGAGAGAATTGAAATGATGAATAAATGCTCATCTGCCACCTGGTCATCGACCACTCCTTCCTCACTTGCAGGCATAGTCATTCTGGACAAAAAATCTGCAACTATATTTTCTCTACCAGGCTTATCAATAATAGTTAGATCAAACTATTGTAACAAAAGTAACCATATAATAATTTGGGAATTCACATTAGGTTTGTTCATCAAATATTTAATGGCAGCATGGTTGGTATGTACTGTTAGCGCTTGGAATTCACCTAGGCTGAGATAGACAAACTCTCAAGGCTACATCAAACCATTTCACCTCGTAGCTAGCCCAACAAGGTATGAGAAGGCTCTCTCGGGTCAAAACTCAATGGATTTTGTCAATAGGATGAGTTGACCAATTAGGAACAAGGATTTTAGGCTAGTAAACTGATATGGGAGATTGGTTTAGAGTTTTTGGATTTTTTGGTGGCAATT